>PVKU01004686.1:0-140683 GCA_004027475.1 Anoura caudifer
GGTTGATTTTGGTTGCAAATTAGAGGAACAAATGGAGGCTACAATAAGTGAAATGAAGAAAAATGCACAGGGAACCAATAGTGATGGGAGGGAAACTGGGACTCAAATCAATGGAGTGGACCACAAAGAAGAAAGAAACAACCAAACAGAAAACAAGGAAGAAACAAGAATTCAAAGAAATGAGGAGAGGCTTAGGAACTTCCAGGACATCTTTAAATATCCCAACATCTGAATTATAGGGGTACCAGAAGGGGAAGAAGAAGAGCAACAAGTGGAAAACTTATCTGAACAAATAATAAAGGAGAGCTTCCCCAATCTGGCAAAGGAAATAGACTTCCAGAAAGTCCAGGAAGCTCAGAGAGTCCCAAAGAAGTTGGACCCAAGGAGGAACACACCAAGGCCCATCATAATTACATTAGCCAAGATTAAAATGAAGGAGAGAATCCTAGAAGCAGCAAGGGATCAGGGCAGAGTCACCTACAAAGAAGTTCCCATCAGACTGTCAGCGGATTTCTCAAAAGAGACCTTAGAGGCAAGAAGGGGCTGGAAAGAGGTATTCCAAGTCATGAAAGTCAAGGACCTACATCCAAGATTGCTCTATCCAGCAAAGCTTTCATTTAGAATGGAAGGGAAGATAAGGTGCTTCTCAGATAAGATCAAGTTAAAGGAGTTCATCATCACCAAGCCCTTATTATATGAAATGTTAAAGGGACTTATCTAAGAAAAAGAAGATAAAAAATAGGACAGTATAAAGACAGCAAACTTGCAGATATTAACAACCATACCTAAAAGAAAAGCAAACTAAGGAAACAAATACAACAGGAGCAGGAACACAGAAATGGAGATTCATGGAGGGCTTGCAACACAGGAGTGGGAGGAGGAGAGAGGGAGAAAAGGTACAGAGAATAAGTAGCATAGATGGTGGGTAGAAAATAGATGGGGGAGGCAAGATTAGTGTGGGAGAAATAGAAAGAACTTATGAAACATGGACATGAACTAAAGGGGGAGAATGTGGGTGGGAGGGGGTGTGCAGGGTGGAGGAGAATGATGGGGGAGAAATGGGACAACTGTAATAGCATAATCAATAAAATATAATTTAAAAAAGTAGACATAACAGAATACGAGAAGAATATGTCTTTAAAAATATATGCCATGATATTGGGAAGTTAATATAAAATTGAAAATTCAAAATAAACATTGATGGAGCACAAGATAATTAATACTCCATTATAAAAATTCTAAGAATAATATATAATATCCATTATAAGAATAGTGCGGGAAAAGTAGAAGCTAAAGAACTTATGACACATGTACATGAACTAACGGGGGAAATGTGGGTGGGAGAGGGTGTGCAGGGTGGAGGGAAATGATGGGGGAGAAATGGGATAACTGTAATAGCATAGTCAATAAAATATATTTTTAAAAAGATTTGAATAATTTCAAAATTTTATGTTTATTTCTTTATTCAACATATATTTCCAAACTGTGACTGCCTCAAGAATTTAGCAAATTATTTATAAATCTCTGAGAAACAAATATGTCATTTTTAAACATCCATGCTAGAACCTTCCAAATATTCTTTTGTGAAGAAAGACAAACTAACCTATAATTCCTCCCAAAGGTATGCTTGGATAGGCAGCAGAAGAGCTATATGTAAAACGAGATTCAATTGAAAGCTAAGTATATTCATGTCTTTATTTGCATAAATGTTCTTCTGTTCAATGTCATCCAGGAACTACTGAGTAAAAGAATAAGCATAACCTTTGGCAACTGTTTTATAATCTTCCCTTTGCTCTCAACAACATAATCTAAAACAAGGTTGGAAAACCATTGGCCATGGGCAAAATTTGACTCACCATGCCATCTGTTTTTGTAAATTAAGAGTTATTGAAACACAGCTGCTCTTACTCATTTATGTATTGTCTATGATAGCTTTTGCACTGCAACCTAGAGTTGAGTAGTTGTGAAAGACGACAGAGCCCAAAATATTTACTATCTTCTCCTGTACAAATAAAAGTTGTTTATGCCAGGCCTAAATCATTTTCTTCTTTGACAAAGATATGACAGACAGCATGTTGTAACGGTGAAAATGTCAACTCTGTCTTACTGTCTCAAACCTCAATTTCTTCACATACAAAGAGATGATAGGTTAGCTTTTCTTTTTTCTTTTTTTTTTTTACCTAATTATGGAAGAACTTCAGAGTCTGGGAAGTTGGGTCAAGCATCTCTAAACTATAGGGTATCTAGATATTTAGTGCCCAATTAGCTCTTTACCAATCCATGAATTATATAACTGTGAGTTGAAATATGAAGCTTGTTTCTTTACCAGGACTACTACATAGGAATCCTGAAATAGAGTATATGGAAAAGAAAATGATAGGGCAAAAAAGCTCTATCTCATTTGTTGGATAATTTGGGAGAATGGAAAACTTTTGAAACATGAGATGTATAGTGTCATTCTTCTGCTCAAGACTGCGTAGTAACTCATTTCATTTAAAGCAAAAGCCTTACAATGGCCTTAATAGGTCCAAAATAATCTGAAATTCCCTTACCTGCATTCTCTCACTTTTTACTGCTCTCCCCTTCATTACTCCAATACAATTATATTTATTCTTTGCAGCCCATGAATCACTCAGGAAGCTCAAAATATTAGGCTTTTACCTGTTTCATTGCTATCTCCCTAACATACTTTAGGAGTTTGCTCACGTATCATCTTCTCATAGATGCGTCTATTGACCACACTCTAAAATTAAAAACCATTTTTCCTAAAACACCCTCCAAATCACCCCTTTCCTATTTTGTTTTTCTTTAATAGTACATAGCACCTTCTGTAATACTTTACAATTAACTTTTTTTTATTTCCTGTTTGTTGCTCTTTTTTTTTAAGCTTTACAGAGGCATAAATTTGTGTGTGTGCATTTCCTCTAATATAGTCCAAGCGTCTAGAAGAGTGTTTGACACTTAGTAGAAAGGCCTTGAAAATATTTTATGAATAGATGAAGGGAAACCTCAAGGTATTAATGAATGCTTATGAATGCTTAATATGTGCTGAGCCCTTTCACATTCCGAGAATATATATGTAAATAATGCACATTGTCATTCTTTAACAAATGCAGTGAGGATCAAAACAATACCCTAAACCATCACAAATTTGAATAGGTCTTATAAGTAAAAAAACAAAACAAAACAGAACAAAACAAAGCTTGCCACTATTAACCTGGTCTAAACCTTTACTGTCTTACAAATCCTCATCAACCTCCTCATCCTTCCATTTCTTTTTCTCTCTTTATAGAGTTGCCTACATTTTCTTTACCATAATTTTATTCTTTTAATTATTTCATCATAATTTTTACTAACTTCCTTCAGTTACTCACCTGCAGAATTTTACTAATAACTGCTTCCTAAGCTTTATCTAATAATCAAGGAAAATATTGTACGTGAAAAATTTACCACACTGATAGTCATATTAAAAGAGCTCTGTATGAAAAAATCTCTTTGAGACACTCTAAGCTTTCAGTTACCAGAGGTCAGCAAAAGAGCTAAGAGATCCATTCTAAGACATTGTAGGAATATAATGCAGCCACCCTCAATATTGGGGAGCATGTGGCATTGTAATAGGGAAAACATAGATTTTTCAAGGCAGGGAAACATAGGTGTAGAACTGAGTAGCAAAGATAACTCCTAATGACCCAGAAATTTGAATAATCTGTAAAAGAAAGACATAATATGGTTTGACAAGCTAGCAGATTTGTACACCACACACACAAAAAAAACATGCCAGAACTCCAATCCTTTATAAAACAGAAGGAAAAGCCCTGATCACAATTTCAAAATATGTTAAATCAGTGGTAAACCAAAATTTAAACAATGCCAATATGTGATTAACTACATTTTAATCTAGTGCAATCTCCAGCTCTAGCAGCCTGAAAGAAAATGTCATATATTTTCTGGGGATAAATACTATATAATTCAGCCCCTGCTATTATTGAATACAAAATGTCTGGGATAAAATAAAAAATGCAAGTCACATGAAATAGAAAAAGATGGCTTGATAATGTAATTACAGGCAATAATTATTAGGTGATAAAGAAACTAAAGTATTGTCTTAATCCATTTGAGAAGCTTAAACAAAAATAGTAGCTTATAAAGAATAGAAATTTATTTCTCACAGTTCTGGGTGTTGGAAAGTTTAAGATTAGGGTGCTACCAGACTCAACATCTGGTGAGGACCCACTTTTTAGTCCATAAATGGCACCTTCTAGCTATCACCTCACAAAGCAGAATGAAGGGGCTAGGGAGCTCTATGAAGTCTCTTTTATTATAGCACTAATCCCTTTCATGAGGGCTCTACTCTTATGACCTAATCTCCTCCTAAATGCTCCATTTCCTAATGCCAGTAAGTTTCAACATACAAATTTTGGAGGGACACAAACATTCAGATAATAGCAAGTATCTACTGAAAATGGTGAACAATATGTATAAGATATTGAGAACATATAAAAGAACCAAAAGGAATTGTATGCATTTTAGAAATCAATTGTCAAAAATGAATTCATTTGTTGGGTTTTAACAATCACTTGACATAGTAGAATAAAGAATTTAAGACTTTAAGATTGATCAGTAGGTTATATCCAAAGTGAAAAAGAAAGAGAATTTTAGTGAAAATAGTGCAAAAGTACTGCATGTAGAAGTAATTTTATTTTTCACAATTTTATGTAGATAAGGCTTGGATAATAAGCCTACTAATAATTTTTGTTTGATTGTCTTACCATGTCCAAGGACCAATGAGAGATTAGGATAAAATAACTATGGAAGACAAAAATTAATAAAATGTATTCATGGAATTAAAAAAATAACCTAGAACAAGAGAAAACAGTATCTCTGATTTTGGAGAAAAATGTAATCTGGTCCACATAATTATAATCCTGAAAGGAAAGGTAAGAGATAAAATGTTAGAAGAAGCCCTGACTGGTGTGGCTCAGTGGGTTGGGCATTGTCCCACAAACTAAAAGTTCACCAGTTCAATTCCCAATCACAGTACATATCTGGGGTGCAGGCTGAATCCCCTATTGGGGGTATGCAAGAAGTAACTGATGGATGGTTTTCTCCCTCTCTCTAAAATTTATTTTTATTTTTTCTAAGTTTAGAAGTAATATGTAAAAATAAAATGGCTGTGGCTTTTCAGGAATTAATTGAAAGATATTAATCTACAAATCTGGAATTCTTCAAACTCTTAGCTACAACATTTTTTTAAAAATTACTAGGTGCATCATAGCCAATCTGGTGAAAACTAAAATAAAAAGCAAGTCTCAAAATAATCTAAAGGACAAAAGATATTAAATACAGAAGAAGGGAATCCTTCTAAACAAAAAAATTAGGAGGCTAGAACATTATACAATAACATCTTTACATTGTTAAAAAAATAAAATATGAACCTAGGAGTGTATACCTGGTGAAAATATTCTCCCCAAATGAAGGCGAAATAAAGGCATTTTAAAATGATAAAGATAATAAAATAAAAGAATTTTGTCCCAGTAGATCTATACTACACTGGAAGTTCTTCAACTAAAGGGAAGTAATAGTAAATGGAATCCTGGATATCTTCTCTTAAGAAAGGATTGAGGATAAATAAAAAGGGTAATTATACAAAAATACTTTACACACACACACACACATATAGTATACTATTTACTATATTATATATGTAAAGATAGATATTTAAATTTACACATATAAATTTATATTTAAATATATATTTAGATATTTAAATATACATAAGTATATTTATAAATATATTTTTATATATTTACTTATATAAACACAATAATATGTTATATATGTAAAGATAGATATTAAAATTTTTTTAAAAGACTAAGCAAAGGAAGGGATGATGTAAAGTCTTTGCACTATGAAGTAGTACTATATTAAGAGAAGTTTAAAATTACATTACTAGAGAAACACTAATAATGTAACACAAAGACATAGAACTAAAATGTCATTACATAAAGTAAAATTGAAAACTAAGAAAATAAGCACTTCACACTAAAGGAGCCAAGAAAAGAAGCACAGAGGTAAAAGAACATTTAGGATACATAATGTGAAAGACTAAGCACAAGTCAGAACCTCTCATATTAGTTAAAAAGTAAGATACAACACACTTTATTTTATTATTTTATTTTTTAATTTATTTTAATTGTTGTTCTTGTACAGTTTTCTGTCTTTTACTCCCATCCCAGCCCATCACCCCAGCCCTCCTTACCTCCCTCCCATTTCCACACCCCTAGTTTTTATCCATGTGTCCTTTATACTTGTTCCTGTAAACCCTTCCCCTTTTCCCCTGATCTTCCCTACCTTCTCTGCTCTGGTGACTGTCAGCCTGTTCTAAATTTCAGTGTCTTTGGTTATATTTTTCTTGTTTGTTTGTTTTGTTGATTAGGTTCCTGTTAAAAGTGAGATCATACGGTATTTGTCTTTCACTTCCTGGCTTATTTCACTTAGCATGTTGTTCTCCAGTTCCATCCATGCTGTAGCAAAGAGTAGGAGCTCCTTTTTTCTTTCTGCTGCATAGAATTCTGTTGTGTAAATGTACCATAGTTTTTTGATCCATTCATTTACTGATGGGTACCTAGGTTGCTTCCAACACTTGGCTATTGTAAATTGTGCTGCTATGATTGTACCAGTCTGCAATCCCACTAACAGTGCACTAGGGTCCCCTCTTCTCCACAATCTCTCCAGCACTTGTTGTTTGTTGCTCTGTTTATGATGGCCATTCTGACTGGTGTGAAGTGGTATCTCATTGTGGTTTTAATTTGCATCTCTCTGATAGCTAGCGATATTGAGCATCTTTTCATGTGTCTCTGGATCCTCTGTATGTCCTCCTTGGAGAACTGTCTGTTCAAGTCCTTTGCCCATTTTTTAATTGGGTTCCTTGTCTTCTTAGAGTGGAATCATGCAAGTTCTTTATATTTTGGAGATTAAACCCTTGTCTGAGGTATCATTGGAAAATATGTTTTCCCATACAGTCAGTTCTCTTTTTATTAAATACTGTCAAAAATGGACAGATCTTCTAAAGAAAATATCAACAAAGATATCCTGGCATTGAACAACACTCTAAATGAAATGGACTTAACTGATATATATAGAGTCCTTCATCCCAAAGAAACTAAGTACACATTCTTTTCAAATTCACATAGAACATTTTCAAAGATAGACCACATCATAGGACACAAAACAAGCCCCAACAAATTCAAGAAAACTAAAATCGTACCAAGCATTGTCTCCTACCACAAGGGATTGAAGCTAGAAACCAACCCCAAGGGGAAAAACCCAAAACACGCAAAATCATGGAGATTGAATAACATGCTATTAAACAATGAATGGGTCAAGAATGAAATTAGGGAAGAAATCAAAAAGTTTCTGGAAAAAAATGAAAATGAACTCACAACAACCCAAAAGTTATGGGACACAGCAAAGGCAGTACTCAGAGGGAAGTTCATAGCAATACAGGCCTACCTAAAAAAGATAGAAATGTTTCAAACAAACAACTGAACCCTACACCTACAAGAACTTGAGGAACAAAAACAAAGACAGCCCAGAGCAAGTAGAAGGAAGGAAATAACCAAGATCAGAGCAGAACTAAATGACATAGAGACTAAAAGCACAATTCTAAGGATCAATGAATCCAGGAGCTGGTTCTTTGAAAAGATAAACAAAATTGACAAGCCTTTAAGCAGGCTCATCAAGAAAAAAAGAGAGAAGACCCAAATAAACACAATCAGAAATGAAAGAGGAGAGATTACAACTGACACCACCAAAATACAAAGGATTGTAAGAAATTACTATGAAGAACTGTATGCCAAGAAAGTTGAAAACCTAGGTGAAATGGACATGTTTCTAGAAAAATGTAATCTCCCAAAACTCAATGAAGAAGAAGCAGAAAGCCTGAACAGACCAGTAACAACAGATGAAATTGAAGAAGTAATCAAAAAACTCCCTACACACAAAAGCCCTGGACCAGATGGTTTCACAGGAGAATTCTACAAAGCATTTAAGGAAGAGCTAACCCCTATCCTTCACAGACTTCCAAAAAATCCAAAATGATGGAAGACTCCCAAACTCTTTTCATGAAGCCAGCATCATCCTAATCCCAAAACCAGATAAAGACAAAACAAAGAAAGAAAACTTCAGGCCAATATCGCTGGTGAACATAGACGCTAAAATCCTCAACAAAATATTGGCAAACCGCATCCAACAATACATTAAAAAGATCATACACCATGACGAAATGGGATTCATCCCAGGGATGCAAAGATGGTTCAACATTCGCAAATCAGTAAATGTAATACATCACATAAACAAAAGCAAAGACAAAATCACATGATCATATCAATAGATGTGGAAGATGCATTTGATAAGGTACAATACCCATTTATGATAAAAACACTCAGCAAAGTGGGAACAGAGGGAGCATTCCTCAACATAATAAAGGCAATATATGGGAGGCCTACAGCCAACATCATAGTCAATGGGCAAAAACTACAATCTTTTCCACCAAGATCAGGAATAAGACAAGGTTGTCCACTTTCACCACTTCTATTTAATATATTATTAGAAGTGTTAGCCACAGCGATTAGACAAGAAAAGGAAATAAAAGGCATCTAAATTGGAAAGGAGGAAACAAAACTATCATTGTTTGCAGGTGACACAATAGTGTACGTAGAAAATCCCATAGACTTGGCCAAATAGCTGCTCAACCTAATAAATGAATTTGGCCAAACAGCAGTTAAAGTTAATATCCAGAAATCAAAGACATTTTTGTACACCAACAATGAAACAGCAGAAGCAGAAATCTAGAAAAAAATCTCATTCGATATAGCAAAAATAAAAATAAAATACCTGCGAATAAACCTAACCAAGGAGGTAAAAGACCTGTGTGCAGAAAACTACACAACCCTGAAGAAAGAAATCAAGGAAGACACAAACAAATGGAAACATATACCGTGTTCATGGACTGGAAGAATCAACATCATCAAAATATCCTCCATACTACCCAAAGCAATTACAGATTCAATGCAATACCTATTAAAGTACCAATGGCATATTTCACAGACATAGAATAAACACTTCAAAAATTTATGTGGAACCATAAGCGACCCCGAATAGCTGCAGCAATTTTGAGAAAGAAGAGCAAAGTAGGAGGGATCACAATACCTGACACCAAACTGTATTACAAGGCCACTGTGATCAAAACAGCCTGGTACTGGCATAAAAACAGGCACATGGACCAGTGGAGCAGAACAGAGAACCCAGAAATAAACCCAAGTCTCTATGGTCAATTAATATTTAGCAAAGGCAGCAGCAACATAAAATGGAGTAAAAATAGTCTCTTCAACAAGTGGTGTTGGGAGAACTGGAGAGCTATGTGCAAAAAAATTAAACTCAAACACCAACTTACGCCATACACAAAAATAAATTCAAGGTGGGTAAAAGATTTAAATATAAGCCGTGACACCATTAAAGTCCTAGAGGAGAACATAGGCAGGAAAATCTCAGATATTTCATGCAGCAACATTTTTACTGATATGTCCCCTAAAGCAATAGAAATAAAGGAAAGAATAAACAAATGGGATCTCATCAAAATAAAAAGCTTCTGCATGGCTAAAAAAAACATACTTTAAATAAAAAGACAGGGACATGTTGAAAATAAAAAAATATATTGAGGAAGAAAAGATATACCAACCTCCAGTTTCTGTTCTGACAGAGAGTTTAGAGACTCATTTCTGTTCTTACATTCACAGAAAGAGTTGGACAGCTTGAAAATCAATTATATTCTTGAACTTACGAGAGCACTAGGTTGCAGGACAAATCCACCCAAAAATCTGGAGAGTCTGGTGCACTTAAGGAGAGATGGTTATGATCTGCTTTCCTGGACAGAAATGTTAAGGCCAAAATATGTTTGCTGAAACAGTTACATGGTAATTTTGACTAATGCTGGAGGCTATGTGTGGAGGATTAAAATGGAATAAAATAAATATCCAGAAGTCCACACTGATACAAATAACTGATTGAATAATGCACAAATCTGAGAGATGAGACAAATCTCCAATGCAGGAAATTTTAAATAATTTATATAGATACTCTGCACCAGATGGGAAGGGTAGAGAAGAGGAACTTTATTGTGGAGAAAGCTGCAAATACCACATCATACAGGAGATGAAGGTCAGCACCAATAGTGTAAAATTCTATTGGTGCTATATACTTTTGATATAATAAAAATGACACATTTCTTCTGTAGTCCTTCTGCCAAAAAACTGTAACCACAGCCTATTCATGAGAATAACTTCCTATAAATCCCAGGTGAGGAACATTCTACAAAATAACTGACTGGTAATACTCAAAACTGTCAGTCATCAAAAGAAGAAAAATCTGAGCAAATCTGAGCAAGAGGAGCCTAAGGAGACATGACTTGCATTTACAGATTGGTGGAAAAGACAGTATAGAAAGTTACCATACAATCCTTACCCAGTTGCCTCTGTTATCAGATTCTATTAGTATGGTACATCTAACTATTATAAAATTAAAAATTTTATTTAAACAAAACAAACACATTTTTTAAAAAAGGTGACAGTGGATTTCAGAATGTCCTGATCAAGTGCAAGGAGAGATGGCTATGAGAAATCAGTCTGAATTCACAAGCCAACAGAACAAACACGGTGGCTGAGGTGAGGCTTCAAAACGTTCTTCTTCAGTTTTCCCAAACTAAAAATGATGTAAGATCTTTGGTTTTACAGTAGCAGTTTCAGTCAAGAGTGAAGCAAGTGCAAGAATGGTTAACATTTACGCGTATGTGAACGGTTGTCAAATCAAACTAACACAGTGAGAGTTTCTACCCATGACTTTTCTAATCTTCATAAAGTTGGCGCTCTCACTGGTATCTAGCAAACCAGCAGAATGTCTGGGGCATGGCGGGCAGCCTGCACAGGAACTGACAGACGTGTGGGGACAGCGCTGTGGCAGAATAGAGAGGGATATGGTGGCAAGGATCGTAAACCCAACGTCAGCCTTGGGAGGAGAAAAGCCTAAAGCTTCAGGCAGATGGTGAAGTAACTCTTCTTCCTAAACAGGATACCTCTTTTTAAACATCCAGGAGACATATTTCTTATTCCCTCAGTGGGGGTGCATGAGCAGCCCGGATTAAATTCTGCTGCAACAACAAGCCAACCAAAAGGTATAAAAAAGCAAAATCACTTTTAGTATTCCATTATAATAAAATAGAGTTAAAAAAAAGATATATCATGCAACCCCCAAACTCAAGAAAAAATGGCATATTATTCCAAAAAAAACCTTCAAAACCAAGACTATTATAAATAGACTTTCCTAAAATAAAAAATCAATTCACCAAGATATTCAAATTATAAACTGTATGTCCCTAATACTGTAGAAAAGTGTATAGCATATATTCTAGAAAATATAACATAATACAGAACTTTAGAATACACATTACAAGAAATTTGCAAAACTAAAGACAAAATAGACAAATCTACAATCATAGTTGCTGGTATTGACACCCTTCTTTCTATATTTGGTAGAATATGAAATGGAAAATGCATTAGTAAAGATAAAAAGGAATGGAACACAATATTTATAAATTTTCACTAAATGGAATTCAATACACTATTTGTAAATGTACACTAAATGTGAATTTACTATAATTTACATTTCAAGTACCTGACATCCAACAAGTAGAAAGTGTCTTATTTTCAAGTGTAAGTAGAACAGTGAAGAGGGAACACCTCAAGCCAGCCTGCAAGGCAAGTCTCACTAAGTATCAAAGGACTGAAACAAAATTGAGTACATTATCTGACTGTAATGAATTTTACTAGAAATTAATAAGAATGACATACTTTTTAAAATGAATCTCCAGATATTGAGGTTCAACCTTCATTTAAATAATCATATTGAATATGTCATATTGGAGCTTGCCCTTTTATTGCTCAAAATATAGTTTTTGAGATTTACCACATTCATAAATATAACCACATATATGAGTTTCTCATATACCTGGGTCATGTATTATGTTAATATTCATCTTGAAGTTGTCAAAATTTTATGCTATTTCTTTACTACTTTATTTACCAGGTCCCAAATATCTACTCCTCAACAAGATTGCTCTCTCCAGACTATTCTTCTATTCTGAAGGATGTAAAATTATTATCTTATTACAGCATTAATTTGAAATTTTATTATTACAAGTGTAGTAAGCATTTTTCATGTTTTATTGGCCATTCTGATTTTCTTTCTGTGAATAGTTTGTATGTGTCTCTTCTTGTTTTCTAATTCTGTTGGACCTATATCATTTTTTATTGATTTGTTGGAGTTCCCATATTTCCCAAACACTCCCTGATTATACTCCTTGGAAATAATTTCTCCTAGTGTGAAGCTTATTTTTCCCCTTGCTTATGCTGCTTTTATAAAAAACATAAATATTTAATTTAAATAAATATTTTTTGTGTGTGGACATTTTTATTTATTTTCTAAGAAAGCTATTTCTAAACTAATGTCTTAGTAATGTATTTTCTTCTCAAAGTTTTAAGGGTTTGCTTTGGACATTTGTTCTACTAGACTAGACATTTTACCTCTCTGTTGTTTGAAGAAGGGATCGAAATTTATATTCTTCTTATATGAATATTTATTTTTGTCACCACCACTATTAACTAATCCATAATTTTTATTCATTTGCAATGCTACTTCTATAATATATTACTTAAATATATGGGCAAGTTTTTTTCTCTATCGCATTCCATAAGTCTATTTATCAACCCCTATTGCTCCCAGTACACATTATATTAATTACTAAGGCTACAAACGAATCTTAACATCTGGTAGGAGATACCTGTCACACATTGTTCCTCTTCCAAATTATCTTATTTGGCTTTTGTTTCTCAGAGAAATTTTTAGGATCAGTTTAGAAGATTCCAAAGAACAGTTTCCATTTGGAGTGAAATCAAATTTATACATTAATTTGGGTAAGAATATACATTCTTATAATATTAATTGGCTTTACTATCCATAAAATTTTTGATATTTAGGCCTTATATATTCTTAATTAGTTTATAATAGCTGGTAACATCACTTTATTTTTCTACATTATTTGTTTTTGGATTTTTAAAGTTTATTGTTCTTGTGAATCAGGTTATTTTTTTATTGTATACTTTAAATGAGTTATCAGTTTTGTATAGAAATGCTACTGACTTTTATGTTGACTCTTGTGTTCAAAAACCTTGCTAAATTCCCTTTTTTATTCTAATATTTTCTGTGGAGATTTGAAGGAGGACCCAAGGTAGATATTTTATTTTAAAAATACAAACAATTTTGTTAGTTACTTTCTAATTCCTATGACTTTCAGCTGTGATTTATCCAACAATGCATTGAGTTTTCAGTAGAGGGTGTGTCTAAATCATCAGGCCGCTATTTGGCCTTAAACTGTGTCCTTCTTGATTGCTAGCCCAAGTAAAGAATAAGACCTAAGAGTGGTTAGATGTTTTAGTAACAAATTACATTTTTTAAACAATTTTAAATTCAGATCTTAGTTATCCTTAAACATTTTCTCAAGGAAAATGCTGAAGATGAGCTCTCTGCATCTCTTTTGTTTTCTCCCTAAGGATATGAAGAAATTGTTATAGGTGTCACTGATTCTTTAAAGAGGGATTTTACTCATCTTCATAACCTATATAATTGCACATCATAATATGTAGCAAGGGATGATAATGGCCCCAAATCTGAATAACATTTCTTTAAACTCACATAGCCCACTTGGTTAGTTTTCTTCTTTAGTTTCCCAATTTAAAAATTCTTATTTCCAACTTTCCTGAGAATCAGAAGATGAGGCAATATTACCAGATGGCAGTATTCTAGTGAATTTAAATAGTATTTCCTCTTTAAATGGGGCATAACTTCTATTTGCCATTATCTCTGCTACTGTTTTATTATCTTTTATATTGAGGCAAAAAGTCACATCAAAATTCTTACCCCAGTTTCTCTTTCTCTCTCTCTCTCACCCCTTCTTCCTCTCCCTCCCTCTCCTTTTAATTATGAGAGAGTCAAAAAATAGTCAGCTTCCTATATTTGTACTTATATCCACTATTTGTATTTGAATGTTCTAACCCTCTTGTAGGATAGTCTTATGTAAACCATTTCTCTCTTACCAAACCCTATCCTTTCTGAACATGGAGAAGCCAGTTCAGTGGAAGCACACACCCTTTTCATTCCACCAAATTCTGACAGAACATACTCTCCATCTATCCAAGAATAAGTATTTCCCTAGGATCTCTCATAGGTTCTCGTATTCTCCTCCTCCCTGGTTTAATCAGCTTATCATGTCACTAACTCTTTAGTGAGCTCTGCCCCTGTGCAGCTGACCAGAAATCCTGAATATGCTTTTGTTTCTGTTATTAGTGGCTACCTGGCAGGTCCAGTTGATTCAAACACAGCTGCAGTTTAACTCAAAGATATATAAACTTATGGATCTGCTCTTCTGGATCTGGAATTTTCCAGTGTTCATCCAGGTTTTTCCCTACAATGTTGGTCCACCAGGACCTCAAGTATAAGATAGCTTTTCTTAGGAGGTTATACATTTTGCTCATTATATATTTCATATGAAGGGATCTCCCATACCTAATATTCACCTTAAATTTAATATTATCTCTTTATCCCCTTCAAATGTGTTCAGTAATTACTCTTGCTACTTGTTATTTATTTGCAGACCAGTATCGTTTTCTTTGTTGTCCCTTACAACTTACAAAAATCTTTAGTACCTTTAATCTTGCCTTATAAATCACTCTTTCTGCCCTCTTTCTCATTATCTTACATATTGTCCTCTGAATCACCATGTGTAGGCCCAGCTCCTGGACAATGAGGGGCCACTGCTGACCACGGTGAGCCAGCATCATTCCCCACAGCCATTCCAAGAGGGCCCATTTTGTTCCAGCTTTGTGATGTGGGGCCCTTTAGTTTCTCTTCCAAGTAATAGTGGAATCATCCCTTTCCTTGTTTCTCAACATTATTCTAAATAATTTTCTAAACAAATTTCATACTAGCTTTCTTTTTTTCCTTTTGTGTTCAATTACACTCTCTGACATTTATAAGTCAGTGGTAAAAATATTTTCAGTTCTGTCCTCTGTCTCCTCACATGCTGAATCAGTTTATGTGTTTTATGTTATTCACTTACTACAAATGAATTTTCCAGTATTACCTATATGGTCTTCTATGGACACCACACAACCTTCTGTGGTCTTCTATAATAACTTATTTATTTTGTTAAGTAAGGTTTTAACTCAAGCTACCTGCATTCTGTGGACAAATAACCTTTTTAAAAGATCATAAATATTAGAATAACATAAGAACCTATACTCTAAATTTATATGTTCTTGAGTAATTTTGTAATATGATAAAATAGTCAATTTTAGTTCTGTGTCTATTGGAACTTATTCAAAGATTTTAAAACTGAAATATAAGGGAGGACCCAAAAAAAACCTGGAATGTATTTATAAAAACTGTGCATTTATTCTTACATGTTTAAACTTCAGTCATCATCAAAGTACTCTCCATTTGATGCAATACACCTATTGACATATTTTTCCACTGCTGAAAACAGTTTTTGAACTATTACATTTTGATGCCTTTTAGTGCTTCTGTCATCTTTTTGTTTGTTTGTTTGTTTGTTTGATTGTTTTTTGTTTCACCTCTTCCACATCAGCAAAACATTCCCTTTGAGGAACTTTTCCATCCAGGAAAACAAAAACAATTTGCTCAGGTCGATATTAGGTAATCAAGAGGCTGGGGCATGGGGGTCATGTTTTTGGTGAAACACTGCTGAACACTCAGTGTATTGTGGGCAGGTAAGATGGTAAATCACCCATCATGAAATGGGCAAATGCGTTGAAAGAGTCTTCAAGAAAATTCACCAAAGTTATATGCAGCCTCTCACAACAACACCAGCTGGTGCACTGATACAGATGGGTTCCTAGAACACTCAGCGAACAGGGGAAGCCTGTACTACAAGGGGCATGCCCTCCAGAAGGTAATTCTGAGATTTTTGGGGTCCCCCCTCTCATAAATCACAATTAACTTGAAAAAAGTTTGAATATTTAAATCTCATATGAATCACATTTTGGTATTTAATTTAAATCACATTTTATGTTCTTAAATATTATTCCAATAAACATCTCCTCCTTTTCCATTAAATAACCTAAAATATTATCTGAGAATTTGTGAGCATCTGTTAGGTTAACACAACGTAATAGAACCTTTGAGATCTTTCTTTTGAAATCTGAAGTATTTTAACTCCAATATAGCTAAAACAATGGTGACTGGTTTGCAATAAATAGATTTTATTTAGTCTTTTTCTACATAATAACTGAATCAGATTACTTAGATGATTTTGTCTCTAATGTAAATACTTTTTAATTTATTATCATGTGATATTTGCTTATATTAGAGGTCCTGCTTTTGCCTCTTTCTGAAATTTCATCATTATTCAGTTTTTTAGTATATAATTTTCCATTCCTAAGACCTAGAAAATATTCTCAAAGAATTCACAAAAATGTTATAGTCACTTTTAATAAATTACTATGTAATGTTCAAATTATTTCATATAAAATCATGTTAAGAGGAAAGAATTTCTGTGCAGAATTATGATGGTGGCTGCATCTGGGTGGACAACAGATCCAGAGTTTATAATGGAAGCAGTAATAAGTGTGCTCCCTCTGTTACTCTTTCTTCCCAAGCTCACTGACAAAGGGCTCTGTCACAAACACATAAAGTAATTTTGGGGAGCAAGGAGAAGGGACTAAACCAGCAATGCATCTTTTCCTATACCTGTTATTTGCTGTCTCTGGCTATTCCACATTCTCCCAGACATACACTTCCTACTTCCTCAACCCCAGCGTGACGGGCCCATTTGTTATCAGTGACCTTAGTGAACATCCCGTCTAGGCCAGAGATTTTCCACTTAAGGAACTATAAATTCTATAGGAGCACCAGATGAACATTCTTCTTTTTTGCCAGGGAATGAAGAAGTGTTTGTTCCTGGGGATCACAACAAAATTAATAGAAAACGATTTTTCTTTTCCTGTAAAAACAACATGAAATTCAAGCCTTATAACTTAACCTGATTAATTAGTTATTTTTTGTTACTACTATAGGTTAATTGGCTACTTAAAAAGTTAACATTATTACTTGGTAAGTAACATTTTTTTGGAGTCAGCTTGGAATTATTTTCATACTTCGCTATGTTAGCTTCTGTGTCTAAGTTCCTTCATCTGAACATAGGTATGGTTACAGTTTGCACACTAATGTTAGTTTTAAAATCAAATGCTTATATTTAATTTTAAGCATTTATATTTAATTTTAAACATGAAACAGTGCTTACAAAGTACTTAACAAAGTATCTGCAACATCACAATCTTTCAATACATTTAACTCATGTTGTTTGTTATTATTATCTCAGAGTTGATTTTATATAATCAATAAAGGTCATTTTAGTATTGTATTGTGATATGTTAGCTTTGGTTTTCTTTCTGGGAATATTATTTTATGTGTAATAGTAGTAAATATAAACTAATTACAGGTGAAGGTTAGCTACAAATAGTAAAACAAAGTAGTCATATATCACAATTATTAATAATGCAGTACTAAAACACATGACAAAAGAGAGCTCAGCGTGAAAGTATAGTGTTTTCATAAACATTGCAGACTTCCTGAGTCAAAAGGAGTCAAAATAATAGCCACAGGCTATTGTGTAGCTAACTCTGAAATTAAAAACAGAAGGAAGCATCCACAGTCCTCATTTCGAGCATGCTCAAGCAAGATAGACACTGAATGTACTAAAAGGTTTAATATTTTCTGAGACAGGAAGGAAGATGCTAGAAGTGTTACTGTTATGTCAGTGTACTAAAATTCTACAAACAGTACCTAATGGCCATTTGCCGATTAAAGATTAATCATCTTAGATTTTAAAAAGTCTGTTAAATGTTGATAGTTATGGCTTTTTAATGGAATTATCCTATTTTAGTGAAATATTATATAACAGTATTCCTATTTTCAAGATAGAAAAATTGCACAGACTACGGGTTTTAGACCAAGACTCTATAGAGGAAGAAAGAATATCTCAACTTGTAAACGTTTAAAGAACTATAGTTTAGTTAGGGTCTGGATAAAAGAGAAGATATTCTGGCTAATAGTAACATTATCCCATGATCACAAAGAAGGCCCTGCCATTTATTGTGTTAAATGTACCAGTTGATAAAAGGATTGGTTATAATGTATATCTGCCTTCAGACAAATATAACAATAGGAAATGCGATCATGCCATATTTGCAGGGAGAGCAACATGTTAGGATAGGTAAAGAGGTAATCTGAGAGGTAATTTGATTTGGTGAACTCCAAATGACTTTGGGGACTGCACATGAAATTTTGATGAGTGGTCATAGCTAGGTTAGAAAAGCCAAAGATCAGACTCCATACTTTGGGCTGCTTGTATTTCTTTGTCTTTTCCTAATGTCTTCAAAAGATACATTCAGTCTCTGAGAAAGAAAATTCTAAGTGAAGTGAAACTTAATATATTAAACAATGTAATACCATTATCTATAAGCTCACATTTGTCAATTTTAACTTGTTCTTCTATATGCAGAAAAAAGATTCTCATTATCTCTTTGTTCTTTACCAAACAAATTGGAATTACTATGAGGTCTGCAGGTTTGGTAAATCAAATAATATGAAACATAGAGATACTACCTTTAAAAAGCAAATTAAAAATTTAAGTGAATAATAGCTAGACAACATAAAGGCAGATAAAGATGAGCCTTTTTAAAACTCTAGTCATAGAAGCAGAGCACTTCAATTATTTGAGAAAGAAGTTCACATTTAAAGAAAGAATATATAACATTTTATTTTGTGCAACCAAAATAGTCTCTGATACCCATCTGCTCCCAGGACTAAATCTAAATTCCTTACATTGGTCTAAATTTACTACTTCTTACCAGTTCCCTATTCAAACACTTATTCAAGGAAAACTGTCTCATACACTTTCCCTGAAAATACTCTTGTTTGTATACTGATATTAGTATTTGCTCACAATTTATGTCTTTCCTAGAATGTCCCTCATTTTTCTCCATGCTCAGCTAAAATCTACCTTTTCTTCACAATGCAGATCAAAACTCATTTCATTTTTAACATTTCCCCTATCATTTCATTCCATGGAATTCTAGGCCTCTTTTAACATCTCCCAGCACTTGCTAAGATGTCTGTTATTAGCTTGGAACAGGCTCCAAGATGAGACCATGGACAGCTTGTCTTTGGAGCCCTGACATTTAGTGTGATGCCTTGTTTATAGATAGATGTGTAATAAACATTTTGTAGGGAAGGATGCTATGGATGAAATGAAATGTGATAAAATCTTATGTCCAGATATAATACATATAGAACACTCTACAAGGAATTATTCCTTGACAAGCCAAGAGAATCCTAAAGTCAACTATATATGGATAATCTTTACATTTCTCTAAATCCTACTGTAAAAAGAGGGCTATGTTTCTTTAGAAGATTGCAAGAAAAAATATAAGATAAATTAAATTTGGAGTATTGACATCTGGTCAAACATGATTATGGACTTGGCACCAAGCTTGGTGCTCTTTGGGAAGTGGGGAGGGAGTCAATGACTACAGACTATCAACTCTTCTCCCATTTTCTTAAAATGATTTTGTCCTCGTTTATTTTCATCCTACTCCATGTTAAATAAAAAATGCACAGGTTAGAGGAACACATGAGACTCACTGACAGTAATGTAGGCCATATTCTCTAGTGGCTTCAGCTACCTATAGCTCTAGAGCAATGTATACACATATATATGTAATCTTACATAAAAGAAAACATTTATATATCATCTTAAGAAGGTTGTGGATTCTTACAAATAAAATAAAGGGAAAAGAGGTTAAACAATCATATTTTATATCATATGTGAAGTGAATAATTTCCCACAAAAACCACTTACTTAGTACACCTATAAAATAACATTATTAAATAAGAACTGAGCTGGCAGCAATGAGAAAGACCCGGGGTAAGTGAATCACAAAAGAAAATATTGTATGGTATTCAATGAAAAGTGTGTGGCTTATATATTTCTTTTATGCGGAGGGGCACGTGCCATTTTCATATGACAAAAAGAAAGAGACTCATTTCACCACATGAAATTTTAAACCCTCTCGCAGCACTAGGGTAATATTGGTGTCTGCAGCATGAAACACGGCACACAGATGCAAGTGGCATGGAGAAGGCAAACAATCCATGTGAGCATGAAGAGGACTCCTCGAGGTGGCCATAATGCATTCAGTCGTGTGGCTTTGAAGGACATATCCAAAATGAAAATCAGACTCTGAATTAACATTAGGTAGATTTTATTCGCACAGAATTTTTTTAAATACATTAAGCAATTAAGTTTTTGCCGCTAGGGTTGTTCATAGAGGATGTGGCACTGAAACAATCCAAAGCTTCCATCTCAAAATCTCTTCAATGTTTAAATGAACACATTTTAAATGAATTAAACTTTCTGATTATTCAAATTGTAAAATGCTACTAGTATGTTGAATAGGCAAAGCATTTGTCATTAGTGTAAACTTGTGAGGAGAGGGGGATATTTACACTGACTATAAGCAGCTCATGAATTCCTGGAAAGTCAAGAGAATCAGGCTTGGGAGCTCTGCAGCCAAGAGTAAAACGCAGACGATGTGAGGATGATCCCAGTGTGGCCGACTCCCCCCACACCGGACACTCTGCAGTGCAGGGCAGTGTTCGCTACACTTAGAATGCACAATCAATTCCTTTCTTCAGAATACATAGTTTGTGTGCACATGTGTGTGTGCATGTGACACAATTATAGGTATATACAATCTATACATATAATGATTATCAAATTCATGTTAAGTGTCTTTCGACAGTGTGGTTTTTGGTCTTTCTTATTTTTGAAGATTTATTTCTTTATTTTTAGAGAAAAGGGAAGAGAGGGAGAAAGAAAGGGAGAGAAACATCAACGAGCAAGAGATATATCAATTAGTTGCCTCTCGCACAGCCCCAGCCAGGGACCTGGCCTGCAACCCAGGCATGTGCCCTGACTGGGAATCAAACTGGCGACCTTTTGGTTTGCAGGCTGGCACTCACTCCATTGAACCACACCAGACAGGGTGGGTTTTGGTCATTCTTAATATAGCCTTTGATTTTTTTAAGGTCCTGAATTAAAAGAACACTCCAGATATTGATGTATATGTTCAGGGTGGATAAAATAGGAAAGAAGCAGTTAATATATGGTTTATTTGCATTCCCTAAGAACCAATTTTGGGATCTTTCCTCGTACCCAGCCCTGAAAGTTGGAAAGAGGAGAGTCAGGCAGATTGAGGTGCGTGGGCCTGGCGCAGGGTACAGGACCTGAGCAGGTCCCTTCTCTCCCTCCCTTCTTCTGGCTTAGACAAAACGGTTTCACTTTGCCATTTGTGGAGGAATATCATTAAGGGTTAAAAGTGGAGATAATACCGAATTAAGGACGCAATGGGAAGACAATCAGAAAATTGAACCTAAAAGCAGTAAGGGACCCAGGAGAGTTAATGTCTTTAACATTCGTGACATGTGCCCCTAAGATTAAACCCTGATTTCTCAGGGGAAAAAAGCATTATTTAAATTCTCATTCAACATAATGTTTTCCTCCAACTTAAATCTCATTCTATACAAAAAAAAAAAAAAAAAGGATTTTTACTTTACACCAAAAAGGGTTTGTTTATAGGCTTTCTCTTTTACAATTATTCAAGTGCTACCAGTAATAAGTGATGGTACCTTTTTCCATTTTTATTCCTACCCACACTCCTTTGTCTCCAGTAATTCATCATTCTCGTGATATAACTCTCTTAAAAGGAAGACATAAGAGAGTTTACTGTGATAACAAATTGTTTTTATTCTTTTTTGTTGTTTTGTTTTACTGTTATTACCAAAACCTGTTAAAATTTACTATGTGTTTTAAGAAGAAAGATGATTGCAACAATTTCCAAGTGAAGGTGGTTAAATTACAAATACTAAAAAAATCTACAGCTTAACAAATGCAATCAGTAAATGACATAGCTATCTTTAGTTTTTTCTGGTGACAATATTATATATTGATGAAATTTAAATTTAGACAGCCTTCTAGTACATCAAAGAGTAAGGGTGATCTGCAAAACATATTTGTTTAAAAATGTTTATCAAAGAGTATAGTTTTAGAAAATGGGGATGATTATTTGGATAAAGAAAAATACCTTAACAAAAGAAATTATAATGAAAGGCATGCATCTATAATTAACTTTTGAGCTCAGTGTGGTTTTCCACTCATATGAAAAATATAGAGGCTATTAGATTTACACATATTAATGATGAAACAACCCCTCTCACAACTAAAACATTTTGTTCATGGGTATTGACAGACTTGAAATAAAAATATCTGGTGAAATCCTCCTGGACTGTCTCGGTCAACAACACTACTTACTAAGTAACAAGATAGAATTGGTCCCCAGATAAGTCCGACTCAGGTTTCCACTATGAAACATGATGGTTATTACCCAATTGTCCTATTTCATCACAGTACCTCTTCTCCTCAAAAAAAAATTGCAAACCACAGCAATCACAACATGCCCTCCTGTTATTTAGGCAGGAGATTTGTTTATTTAATAATTCTTGATTTGAATATTTTGTCTGAGAGCCTTTGGAGGATTCTCTGGGTTACAAAATAGCCGTGCCAACCTCAGAGTTGTGGGGATGCCATCCCCGGGGTGCTATTTTCTCTTCTTCCAAATTCTAACACAGGGCAACAGTAGGTAGCCATAACTGTAGAAAAAGAATCAGCCCACAGCCAAATGAAGGTTACAATGGTCCCATAGAGAAAAATATTGTGTTTTAGGACAACATAACCCTTTTTCTCTATAATTTTGAGTGACAAAAGTATAGCATGTCTTATTGCTAAAGAAATGAGAAAATTATATTTAAGTGATAGCCAGAAATGATGTCAAGAAATAACAAACAATGGCCATATTGCATGATGAATATAAATAATAGCCAAGGGTAGCAAAACAGGATGAACTATCAGAAACCACCCACGTAAAGTCAAGGAATGAGCCATTCCAGTGGGTAAGGATCTAAATTCTAAGGGATCCAGCACAAAGCAGCAAGTAGATTTCTGGTGAGATGCAAATTGCACATTGAACCTAAAAGAAGTAAGGGACCCAGCAGAGCTAACATGCATTTTTTACTGTATGTTATATGTAGATATGAAAACATACACAAGAAAATCTTCATATGATTGAATTAAAGGAGCATGACAGAGTGTGAGGTCAATTTAGGGTAACAGGTTTCACAAACTGAAAGAAGATTCATTCCCTAAAAATATCTAAGCGCCGGTTTCTAAAACAATTCTAACATAAGAGTGATAATGATAAAATTTTCTAATACTAAGTATAAGTAACATAATAATTCATTATTCTTAGTTGCAAAAAGCAAAACAAAAAAAAATGACAGATGTAAAACAGAAAAAAAAAGCAATTCCCAGATGCTCATCAAGGATCTAAACTCACATATCTTCAGATCAATATTTGTTATTTTTCCTTTTAAATGTTACCTGCAGAAAATTACAATCCACATGATATTAAAAACATTCTGTGTTAGCAATATTCTTTCCAACTGAAAGAGCAATGGGTATTTGTTAGAAGTGTGTGATAGTGAGGCACATGCAAGTGCTCATGAGCATGTGGCATGGTTCAACTCCGAATGTCCAAGGGGAAGACAGGGATCGCTCAGTGGTTACAACCAGAAAAGGCTAATGCAGAAGAAACCCTGATAACCATAAATGTATTTTAATTAGCATTTTATTTGATATAAAAAGAGAATATGTGTACCTTATAAAACATAAAACTATAATAAATATTCTTGAACTACCACAAAGCCCAAAATCTAGTGAATTTACTAATAATTCTCATTGCCATGCGCTCCTTTCCATCCCATTTTTCTGCCTTTCCCTCAACACCTACAACACACACCAGAAAAAAATACTGGCCTGATTTTATAATTGTCATTTTCTTATTTTTGTTAATAGTTTTATTGTTTATGTGTATATACCTACAAAAAGTTAGTAAATCCCAACAACAATATAAATAAAAGATAAATATATGAATTGAAGTGAAACTCAGAAGTGCCTCAGAAAAAGGCATAAAGAGAAGGGAAGACCCAAAAAATCTGAGCAAGAACTAAGATTGATATATGCTGAGAATGATACCCTATAGGAAAATTGAAATCAGGACTATCCTATAGTGATGCCCACATATAATGTTTAATTTCTGTATCTACATAAATTGTACATAGTGCATTTCACATTGTAGGCCACTGAAATTAGGGAAAGATATAGATGTTCAGGTGCTAGTCATGCAGATATTCAGGCAAGAGCATTCCTAATATCAAGGGTATAAAGTCAAAGATCATTTCTGGCATATTCAAGAAAAAACAACATGACTAAGTGGTGAAAGCAGAAGGTGCAAAGAGCAGTCAGACATAAGGTCAAGGAACAAAAAGGAAGCCAGATTGTACAGGACTTTGAAACCCATGTTGAGACATAATCTTTCACTTGTGTGAAAAGAGGAGCCATCCCAGAGTTGATCTAAGATTTTAAAACTGAACCCTATGCAAAGACTGTGAAACAAACATCTCTTGTATACCCAAAGCTCTGGTGCAGTTGTGCTTTCATGTTGATTGACCAAATGGTACATGAGCATTTCCATGCCTCACTGTTGACTTGGCAGAAATCTCCAAGAAGAAAGCTATAAAACCATCCTTCTGATGTCTTAAGTAAAGCATTATCCATAAAGGAAGGCAGTGTTGTATACTGGCTAAGACCACAGTCTCTGGAATCAAGCTGTATGGCTTCGAAACACTATTCACTATATACTAGTTTCAAAGCTCCATTATTTTCAGTTTTAAAATACCTACTTGCTAGGGAAAGAAGAGGCAATGTATATATTAAATGTAAAATTCTGTAAGAAGCACATGGTATTCTTATAGAACAGAATGAGAAGTCAGTTGTATCCATATGATACCATAAGGTAGTTGTAAGAATTTAATGAGATGATCCAAGTAAGCACACATAATAACCACTCCATAACATACATATTTGCATATCACTATTATTGCTGTTGACAAAACCAACTTTCAAGCTACATCTTTAAATATTATGCAATTTCAGGCAATAATTTAATAGACTCCATTGTATTTGGCATGCAGAATGAAAATGGCAATTACAGCAATTACAATTACCATTTAATCCAATGCAGTTCAACAAAAGATTAGATACTTTTATGAACACTAATAATGTTTGCAGAATATTCACGGCAAAGAAATTGCAGGCATTTAGAAACAGAGTCTCAGAGAAAGAACCTCACATAGTTATTAATATCATTCCTTTTAAAATGTACACTAAATGTTTATTTTGGTTCAATGAACATTTTCCCTGTAACACAGTGTTACATCATATTTACAGATGAAGATATTTTATTACGTTCATGTAAAAGGAGATAAAGTTGTCTTTTGATTCCCCACCCAATTATACCCCATGCTCAAGAATCAAGATAACCTCAATAAAATATTAGCTACAATCATTTGTCAAGTCAACTAACAAATATTTAATCAGTTTCTTGAAAAGATACATACTAGGCATTATTTGAGTTTTATCACATTACTGCAAACACAAATAGATTGCCACTGGGTAAATTCCATTTTCATATGGATAACACCATTGTTCCCTAATAATCATTTGGCGATGAACCACCTATCATTTTATCTTTACCTAGAAGTTCTAGAGATTTTATCTTTTAATTTAATATCTAAATTGATTCTATTCTCTTTCCAAAACTAATGACTATATTTGGTTCATTTTCAATAGAACTTAATAACTAAATTAAATTAACCAGGTTTAAATAAAGATGAAGGTGGCATTTCTTCCATATCTGTCTGGCTCTCAAACTGCTTTCTGCTAACTTTAAATTTTGCCTTCTGTGAAAATCATGCCCTCTGAAACAAGTGTGAGAAGGGCCATACGGGGCAAAATTGAAATTTCACATCCAAAATACAAGAATATTTTTAAGTAAAAACTTTATAACAAGGAAGGGAGCTATTTAATTAACATTTTAGGTAGGGGTCATTGCTTTTTCATTTGGCTGAAATGAATCTAAAAAGAAAACCACAGGAGAAGATATATCAGAACACTTTGCTAAACACTAAAAAATGGGCATGAGACAGTAACATGAGGTCTACACTGAATCCTATTGAAGGCTGTAATTAGCCTATGCTTCAGTGTTTTGTACAATACAATGAAGCACTATTTTACCCACTATATCTTAATTAAAAGCAAAAACATAACACAACACAAAGCTACCATCAAAGAGGCGTTATTGGCACTCACATAATACAGAAGAAGATGGGGAAGGATTTTGTTTTCTTTGTTTGGCAGGAAAATGGGAACCAGGCATTCTATTTTCCACATAGTTCTCAATATAGAAGCATTTGTGTACCAAAAATTGCATTTGTACTGTAAATTATATGGATGAAAGCCACAGAGAAAGAGATAGTTTGTTGTTTATAATTCAATAGTAGTAATGCTTGAATTTCTTTTCTTCTCTTTCACAAAGAAAATAATTATCAAAAGCTTGTTTTTTTATACAAGGAGAGAGTTAGCTGAATATTCTAATGCATGTATTTTATATCTCTTTTTCACTAGAATGCATTAATTAAAAAGTAACATTAAAATATACACACAATATAATTTTCTTCTCACATCAATGTTAAATTTTGAAATCCAAGAAACCAGAACTGTCCACTATGGCCTGTTCTTTGTAATTTTGTGGTACAAAAGAAGAAAAATAATGAAGTAAATTCTAGTCTTTAAAAATTACAAACAAATTCTGTCTCCAGAATCCAGTTATTTCTAAACTGAAAATAAACAAGAAAAAAATAAGATGAAATAAAGGTGATTTAAATAGCATCAAAGATCCTCAATGTGACCTATTCACATAGAAATTTTAGCTAACTTGAATGAAATAGTAAAATAGTAAATATGAAAACAGATTTCTAAATCATATGGAGAAAGACAACTCAATATTTACACTAGAATCAAACATAAGAGAGGCCATAAGGAATGTCTGAAGTTCCAACATATTTTATTTTACATCTGATATGTAAGTTATTATTTCTAGCAAATTCCTTCAGGATTTGTATAACAGCTGTGCCTTACCAATTGAGGAGCAAAATAAACAATGTTATATTAGCTGACTACTTCTACAGAGAGTGCTGAACTAGTCTCTCTAAATGGCTATAAACCTTCAACTAAACTGGGAGGGTTAGCAAATTTACTGCTCTTGAAAAATGGAAAAAAGGAGAAGTGTCAGGGAAGTAAAAGTTATCATCAATATAGTCTAGAAGGACTAATTACCCATGAGGACGCAGGCAGGTGAGTGAGTTTTCCAAAACCATAAAGATAGTTCCAAATGGATGACCAAAACCCAGGACACCTATTTCCCAAGCCCTTTTTCTTCAATCCAAACTTTACAAAGATTAAATATTTTTTAATCCAAGTCTATAAAAGATAAACTAAGTGATCAAAACAATCAGGAACTGTGAACAAGGATTCAGTACCTATCCTGCACTTGTATGTCATCCTTCTAACAAATTCCTCATGCATTGCCCCATCACACAGTGGAAAAACATATCCCAAAATGTGCCCAGGAGAACAGAAAAATAATGCTCTCCCTTGAAGAGTTCATAACTTATTTATCTGTGTCTATTGGAAGAATTATGGAGACTAAGCTAAAACTGAGGAATATGAGGGCCTATAATAAGATGGGATAAGAAGTTTGGATGGATACTGAAGAATGTAATACTCAAGTTTAATGGATCTGCCTGAATCTAGGTGATATATAGTCTTGACTTGGCAAAAATAGATTAATATCATCAAAATGCTGGACCTGATAAATGTGGCTAAAAGAACAGGTTAGGTATTCGCACATTATAAAATCAAGTATTACAACATTTAGATTATGGCACAATACTTAACCATATACTTAACCAATCCAGTGAGTATTGGATATTGGTGATAATTTTATCATAACATAACATAATATATTTGTCTGAATTTATGCTTTATTACATTAAAATATAGATTATAAAAACTATTTTCAACCCAGAGCAGTCCTTACTAAAAGTCAGTATAATAAATGTGTTACATAGAGAAACAAAGGAGAAACAAAAATGAGGAGAGAAATTAAAGGCTAAATTCCAGATAAATGTATATATAAACCACATAGAACCATGAAGTAATCTCCAATGCTACTTACATAAACAAATCTGTCCCCAACTTATAGGATGAAGAAAAAGAGTGGTGAAAGGAAACAAGACCCACACTTCTCCATTCCTTCTCTCTTCCCTCTGTGTTTTATACCTATTCATGAATCCATCCAGAAAAGGTCATTTTGAGAGGTAGAAAAACACAGTCATGTTGAAAAAGTTCTAGTCTAGTGACGTACTTAGTTTCCTTATTGGTATTATTAAGAGGCAAAATTTTCATGGAATAGACTTAAGTTTGAATTTGTAGCTAATAATAATCTATTACACATTTTTTCAGTTAAATAAAATATCCACTCTCTGATTTTCATAAAAGGCAATATATTTGGTGGGCCAAAAAGTTTTGTTCAGTTTTAAATAAAAATAAGACATTTTTCATTTTCATCAATAACTTCATTGAACAACACATTGAACATTTTGTTCCATTACCTTCTGCCATCTTTCAGGGAACTTCATAATTCCATCTTCCCAAAACTTTTTATCTTTTTGAGCAAATAACTGTTCTAGGTGCCTTTTGCAGTCTCCAGGGAATTGAAATTTTTTCTATTAAGAGAATTCTGTAAAGACCAACATAAATGGAAATCCAAAGGTGCAATGTCTGGTGAAGATGGCTGGCAAATGCAGACTGAACAATATCTTTGAAAAGCCTCTCTGTGGATCTGTCACCCCATGGCTGCTATAGCATTCATGTACTGTGGAAGCAGTGGGGAAACTAAATGCAATGGTAAATAATTATCCTGTCACCTAAGCATAGGTACGTGTTTGGAAAGAATATGCTCTCTGTGTCAGACTGGTCAGGCTGCCATAACAAAATATCATAGACTATGTGGTTTCAAAACAGAAATGCATTTTCTTACAATTCCAGAGTCTGGAAAGAACAAGATCAGAGTGCCATCATGGTCAGTTTATGGTGAGGGCTTACTTCTTGGCTTGCAAAGATTCATCATATTGCTGTATTCTCACATGATGAAGAAAGAAAGAGATCTCCCTCTCCCTCTTTTTTCTTTCTTTTTTAAAAAAAGATTTTACGTATATATTTTTAGAGAGAAGGGACGGGAGGGAGAAAGAGAGAGAGAGAAATATCAATATGTGGTTGCCTCTTCATGCGCCCCCTACTGGGCCCCTGGCCTGGAAACCAGGACTGTGGCGATTGGGAATTGAACCAGCGACTCTTTGGTTCGCAGCCTATGCTCAAACCACTGAGCCACAACAACCAGGGCCCTCCTTTTTCTTATGAGTCCACCAATACCATCTGATGAGAACCCTACCTTTAATTACAACCTAGAACTTTAACTCTAAATATAGTCCCATAGGGGTTAGGACTTCAGCATACAAATGTCAGGGAACACAATATAGTCCATAACATTTTTCCTTTAACTAATTTCCCTTGCAAAGACCATGTGGGATAAATGAATGAACACAGACTAAGAAAAAGGCAAAATTGTAATCCATTTTAGAATAAGTAAAGTCTCTTAAATTGAAATTTTTATGTACCTTTGGCCATTGTTTTTGCAATAATGCAGACATGACAAGGGCAGATACTGGGGAAATGAGACCTAGGAGATTTACTTTGTTCCATACAAAATTGTTGAAATAAATCAACAGGCATTATTCCCAATTTTAAGTTAGTTTTAAATTAGGATTCAAGTTATCCCTTTTGGGAGATTCTGAGTATCTGAAAATTGCCATCATATTTTTCCATTTTAATTTCCTTGTCCTGCATTTAGGTGCATGCCAACCCCTTCCTTCAGCCTGCTGATTGTTGCCCTGAATGCTGCTGCACTATAGCACTAATACGAGGCTCACTTCAGTGAGAAGCTCTGCATATCCTACTTTCATTTTCTGTTCTATTTGCTATAAACATGGTTATTTCCATTCTGCTGCTTTCAGTCACATATGGCATTTTGAAACAGTTAAATAAAGAGATTATCAATATTAGATCTATTTCCACTGTAAAACCTACATTTATAGAGAAATATGATCTATTCAATTTCATTTCTGACAGCCCCGCATCCAAGTGAATAAATTCACATGTAATCATAAATTCACATGATTACCCTAAGCATTAGATTTTACATTTGGATCACTATTTAACTAGAAAAAGAAATCAAACATTCATGCAAGCAAGGAAGCAGCTCCCTATTAATGACATATGCAAGGAAACTGAAAAGTACAAATGATTCTAAGATCATCAATAAAACTTGACACTCAAGCAAAATGACTCTGTAGAATCTTCTTGTGGGACAGAGAACATGAAAAGAATATTAATAGTTTGCCAAATTGAGTATTTTTCAGGAAATCATTTTCTGCTTAATGAATTTATCAGGAAAACAATATAATGATAGTAAAATATGTTATATGCTATTGTTTGTAAAAGTGCAAAATACATATTGAACAGCATTTAATTCAAGACTTCCTAAAAGAAACTGAATAATTAAATTGCTTCATAAAGTGTTATTATAATAAAATCTGATTTACATCCTAAGAAATTATGTACCTAAAACAGTCACTTAACAAATAAAAATTCAAAATAATCATAATTTGAATGACTGCAGAAAATAAACAAGCTCATTTAGGACATTCATTCAGTAAAAAAGAAGGATGCTTATATATCTGAAAGCATACCTAAGAGAAATGAATGTGGCATTTACTTTTTGTTATAATCTGGAGAAAATTCTGAAAATTATATAAGTGAATAATTCATGCATTTGATTCATTTTTATTCCTTAAGCTCTTCTTTTAACAGCAACAGTCCAACTTACCATGAAGGAAAAAGGAAGTCACCAAAAGGAGTTGCTTTCCTGGCACTTTGACTAACTACTCCATAGTTATTCTGATAGTGTATCCCTTAGGAATGTTTGGGGACTAAGATATATAGATTTTATAATTGAAAACAAAACAGGGGCTAATGTCCACCACAGGGGAGATAATTAGAAAAATCATGAATTGGGCTACTGTTGTGAATGATAATCAAGTAGAACTCTATCATTTGTTTACAATCCCCATTCAGTGCAGCACACATGTTCTTGGGCATGAAGTGATTAAGCAGTAAACATGCTGAGATGTTGCTGGTGGGTAGAGAGATGGCAAAGATAGTAGGGGTGGTAGGGAGTTGTTTATTAGCACAGCAAGTGTCATTGTGCTAAACCAGATTGAAGAACGCTACTCAGAGAAACTCAGAGAAGATTATGATGTCACATAGTCATCCTTGGTATTAAGCAATAAAACAGTCAGCCTATATTTTATAGATCATTTTCTTGCCATTGGGAGTAATTGACAGATTTGATAATTAAAGATTGAGCTATGAGATAAGCATAAACCAGGGGTTATCATAACTAGTAGCCTAACCATGCCTATTTTTAAATGAATGCCCACTCCACTAATATGTGAGAATCTTCTTGATTGGGCTCATGCCACTGTTGGAATATTTTCTAGTAAATTCTTTTCAACCAGGTTTGAGAGCCTAACACACACAGGTCTGACACATGCAAACATAAGCACTTTTGTAAAACCAGCACTATCTTCTCTGCAGCAAGGAGAGCTCCCTGAGCAAGACACCTAGGAATAAGAGCAGCCTAGGACACATTTCTTAAAAAGGTCCAGAGCAGATCTGACTAAAATAAAACATTTTGCTGACTATGCACTTAAATGGGCCAGAAATTTATCTTAAAACCCACTATATATTCATAGCACATTTGAGTGTTGACAAACTTTCTGTCTCATGGATCTTGACTGAAGGAACATTTTGAGGAAGTTTTTGTCCAAGTGAGGATTCTGTCATAATTTATTTAAGGACTTCCACAGGATTTCTCTGGTACGAGTTTTAGAACAAAATAAAACACTAGAATATGTCATAGTGTACAACATTTGAAACTTTTTCCAGCATATTACAAATCATAGTCTCATTATCTGAATGTTTCATCTTATTACCAGTAGTGTAATTTATACTTTATTTCCTTATTTCTTCTATTTTCTTTCTCTTTACAGTATGCCTTTCTGGTGTGGGTGAACTGGAGTCCATACAGTGCCATCTATGCCGTGAGTAGATTTGGTTCTGAAGTTTTTGCAACACACTATCAACTAAGAAGCTGACCTCTAATGATCTTTTATACACACACATGATCATCTTCAGAAACCTCAGGTTTAATGTCTTAACTAGTCAATCATTAAATTAAGGGAGTATGTGCATTCTTTATAAACACCAAGAATTTTATGAATAAACACTATCAAAATGTTAGGCAACCTAACACTTATGCAGATTATCTGACCATCAGTAGTTATAATGTGTAACACAAATTCAAGAACATGAGACCTCCCAAAGCAGTGTGTACTATGGAAACATGTAAGAAACTATTTCTTCTTTCAAAGAGCAAGTGTGGGGGGCGGGTAATTCTGATAATTGATAAATGTCTGGTAATTCTGATTTCATAGATCTTTTGGAAAATATGGGTTTCTCATCTATGTCATGTTCAACTGAGTTAATAGTACATAGGGTACTGTATCTCACATTGAGTGTTACAAGAGATAATTCTCTCATGTTGCAATTATTTAAGCTATATTTTAAAAAGCTACTGTTTATAGTTGTATATACTATATTTCTTTAGAACACAGCCATAGCCTATTTTATAACATGAATTTAAAATCACACAAACCAATGACACTAAAAAAGGTGTGTATTCTAATTATATTTTTAATGGTTAAGTTTCAGATATTTTCCTATGACCCTTGGACTTTTCTGACCCAGATTAAAAGTTAAGGCCTCCAGTCTGCTCTAATAACCCAGCCATGAGTGCCTAAGAAACATTTTGAAATATATGCCATCGCTATGTATCTATCACATTTAATGTCATTACTTTTAAACTATATCACTTTGATACATTTTTTTATTATAAATGCATACAGTGGGTGAAAAACACTTTGCAAAATAACAGTTATGTTTGCAGGTAGGAAAGATGTTTAGACTGTTCCTGTCTCCAGTCAAAAGTGACAGAACTCCATCTTCATGCTGTGCTCTACAGACTCAATTATTGATGCCTAATATATGTAGTCTTCCCAAATGATAACTCCTTGCCACTTTAGCTCCTTGACCACTCGCTTTAAATCCCACACTCTGTGAACACTACAGTAAGAGTAAAAATAAAATGTAGAATTACCTGACTTGTTAAACTACTATTCCCAAAAATGTCCTATGGAATTACATGTGTGATAATAAATACATCTTTGCAAAACTTAAACTTATATAAATGCTGAATTTATACAAGTTTAAACACAAGATTATTAAGTGAAGTCTCTAAAAATTTTTCCCAATATTTACATCAAATTAGTTATTGAATTTTCATTGGAAATATGGCTACCTATGTTATTCAGAGTTTTCCAGAGAAATAGAGTAAATAGGATGTTTATACATATATACAGGAAGATTTATTTTAAGAAAATTGGCTCACACAATTGTAAGGGCTGCTATGTTTTGGAATTTGTGGAAATGTTCAGCAGGCTAGAAATGATGGCAGTTTTGAGTTTGAAGGCAATATGAGTGCAGAATTTCTTCCTAAGTCTATCAACTTTCCTCTCAAGGCTATCAACTGATTGAATGAGGCCCAGCCCACATTATGGAGGCTAATCTGCTTTATTCAAAGTATGTTGACTTAGATATTAATCACATCTAAAAATATCTTTACAGCAACACCTGTAGACTGGTATTTGACCAACCAACTGGGCACCATAGCCTAGACAAGTTGACACAAAAAATTGCCCATCACACTACCTAAGTAGAATCTTTCCCCTTGTCTTCCTGATAATCACACCAAAACATCAAGGAAAAGGAACACTACCCTGTAATCTCACTTCTCAGAAAATCTGAGCTATAATAAACTGCATTTGTCATACACGTGAGGGCTTTCAAAGGAACTTAGTGGACAAAAGCCATAAAGGACAAAATCAAGATAAGAATACAAAGAGTTCAAGATACCCTAGCAGACAGCCTCAAAAAAGGTGAGGGGATTACTCAAGTGGTACAAAAACTGTATCTCTTAAACAGGAGAGAACATGACCTCTGGACCAGGCTTGATGAAGAGAAACAGAAGATGTGGGATGTTGTGGAAGTACACAAAGACATACAAAGGACCACATTTGTGAGAAGCAGTCTGTCTCTGTGAGGTTTGGAATGTTGCCGAAGTTCCTTCACACCCACTTTCATGGGAACCATTTATGAAGAGCTTAGGAAAATCCAACTTATTCAGTGATATGAACTAAAAAAAAAAAAAAAAAAAAAAAAAAAAAAAAAAAAAAAAAAAAAAAAAAAAAAAAAAAAAAAAAAAAAAGAAGTGGCACAGAATCAATAGATAAATGTTATAAAAATGTAGCAAAGATCACCAAATTAACCAAATTTTTAAAAATACTAAGATTCTTTTATCTTCCATTTCATATATCCTAGGGCTCCCTCTCCATCACAAGTAAACATACGTATCTATAAATCTGGATATAGAAAAAAATCTTTCTTAACTGCTCAAATTAAACACTGATCAAAATTGTAAAACTTCTAAAAAACAGTGGTAGTAAATACATACTTCGTATTTGAGCATTTGGAATATGAGTAAGGACTGTTCAGAGAAAAATGAACAGCTTTAAATTCTTGTATTGGTTAAAAAGAAAAGATAGATTAAGTAACTGATTCAGTTAAAAGTACAGAATAAATAGAAAGCAAGCCTAAGGAAAAATAATACAAATAAATGTAGAATTTAATGAGATAAAAAATGTATAAACAGCAAAAATAATAAATAAAAAACTGCTTCTTTGAAAGAAGTAAACATAAAACATACAAAATCACTAGTAATTGAGATTAATTGGGACAAAGCATATAATACGAAGTTATAGTGAAGACATAGTTAAGAAATAGAAATTGGGTGACTAAGAAGTGCTATGTTAATTCTATGAAAAAAATGAAATCTGGATAACATAGATATTTTACCTTAAAAAAATGTTTCAAAACTGATGTTTTTCAAAGCCAGAAAATCGGGAAAGCTTATTTCCCATAAAGCAATTGGGAAAAAATGGTCAAAGTTTAATCCTCCTAAACAGCAGGAGGATCAAAGGGCTTCAGGGGAGAATTCCAACGTTTAACAATCAGACTATTAAGATGCTATTAGACTGCTCCAGGCATAAAAAAAGAAAACAAGTTTATAAAAAGAATATGACATTGATATAAAGCCTTGTTAAAACTGTACTTTAAAAACAAAATATTGATAAGAAATATTGATAAGAAAAAGAATAATAACCAATAGATCTTTGATGAAAGAACATGATCACACAGTTCATAAGAAGGCAAATGCTCTTTGAAATATAAAAAGCAATGCATAAATTTAATGAGCCTAAAGGAAATGCCCATTAATGATACAGAAATGACACTTCTTTAACCTTTCAACTTGAAAAGAAGAATACTGTTTCAGTAGACCCTGCTGTTAGGGCTGTGTGGAAGCCGGGGTCGTTTATTTCTAGAGTCAGTGTGCATCGGCAGCTTTTATCACGAGCAATTTGATGATAGCTACAGAAATTATAAGTGCATATATTTGAGCCAGGCATTTCACTTCCATAATGTTCTCTATGGATATTCTTATGTTTGAAATAAAGAAACATTAGATTATTAATTACAAGAAAAAACTGTTTTTTAATCTAATGTTCATTAACAGGTAGCTATTGAAATTATGTTGCATCCCTATAATGCAATAGTATGCAAATATAAAAAATGGGAAAGTACTTAATGTGAGAAAGATTTATTAAGTGAAAAAGTCAGAGTCTAAAATAGCATGTGTAAAATACTACTTTTTATGAAAATGGGAAAACAAAAATGCATATTCACATTTGCTTGTTTGTACATAAATAAATTGCTAGTATTTGCTCTTTATAAGGTAGAGGTAATGGGGAATAAGGGTACAGACAGGCTCTTTTCTCTCCTGCTCCCTCCAAAAAAGTCAAACAAACAAAACCACCTAAGGTTGGAAATTCATTGAAAAGTCTGGCCCAGCCAAGCTGCTTTTTTACTTCCTACCACCACTGCCACGACCATACATACCCACTTAGGAACAGAACCACAGAGTAGAGTGATTTCATGCCTTCCCACATGGTGAACAAGACTGAAATGTCACCAAGCTGTCCAAAAACATTTGCTGGAATTTATATGTTTGATATATGAAGAGTATTTATAGTTTTCGCACCCTGGTGAAATTAGGACAAGAGGTATCACCAAGATTAGTGATCACTAGATCTGTGGCATACACCAACCCCCTCGATGGTTAATCAGGACATGCTACCTGGGCATCAATGGTGGGATGGCCCAGTGGACAGGCCCTAAGTCTTCATGATGAAGGAAAAAGACACAGCTGGGCCCAAACTTCCACCTGTCACAACCAATATGGAAGCAACAGCCGTCCTATACTCTCTACACCAGACCAGCCATCAGCTGAATACCACTAAGTGATCCAAGTCAACACCATGTGGGGCAAAGGAATTACCTAGCCACACCTGACCCAAATGCCTGGCCCCCAACATTTTGAGGTATAATAAAGTGTGTGCTATTTTAAGATAGTAAGTGTTGGGTAATGTGTTACATAGCAATATATAACAGGAACAATACTCAAAATGAACAAAACAGAAGATGTATTTTTTGAATGTTTAAATTGTTTTGACCTTCCATCCTCAAACAAGCAAAAAACCATTTCCTAGCAAAGGGCAATTTAACTAAGTTCAAATTTTATCTTTCTATGTTTTGTTACTAGTCAACCTACACACAATTAGGCTAGTATGTCTCATATCAATTGAACACTATATTTTCATAATGCAAAGAAAACTAGAGATTTTAAAAATCATGAAATTATATCCACTGTTTGAATAGTTATTCATACCATGACAATATCAAAGATCTATAATGAACATATTTTATTAGACATCAACCACTTGAATAATGATAATAATTTTTTTCTGTTACTCTAGTCCCTTTTCATTTTCAGCCTATAAATTCAGCATTCCTAAGTCTGATGATTTGGCAGGCCTCTGGCAGCCTGACTAGACCCTTTAATAACTTCTACTTGCTAAGAACAGCAATGCTGAGATGGGCCTGCCTAAAGAAGGACTGTTTAATATTAGCTTTCCGTCTCAGTCCAGAGGTGTGACCAAGACTCTGAGCTACATTGCTTTAGGCCTGCTGGCAAGAGAAAACCTGTTTAATTACCTGCCCCAGCTGTACTTACTAAGTGGAATGATTATTATTAAATCTGTCTCTCTATTTCACAGTTTCAGCATACTCTTCAAATCTATGCCAAGAGGAAGGGAGCACATAGATTCTGTAGGAATAGGCAGGACTAAAATCCTCATCACAGCAGGTGTCTTAGGAGCATTGTTGCCTAGGGCTCAGCTAACCCTCTGTCCTCTAATATAAAAATGGAGGGTTCTTAGATGCTCTGCCAGCTTTGTAACTGAATGTAACTCATCATCATTTATCCACATTATTGTCCAGTTCATGTTCAAAGGAAGATAATTCTTGGCCTTTCCTTACTTTACCTGCTGAAGGATAATTTGTATCCTTCACTCTGAAGTCCAAAGCCATGACAAAACCACAAACTTGTATTGCTCCCATTTGCAAATTCCCTCCATCTGTGTCTCAGAGTTCATTGCTAGCCCACCATTAATAGCAGAGGGAACTGACACGTACCCCAGGGCAGACTGAATGGCCTACTGCCACTATACAGTAGCTCCTGCTATATCGTAAAAAGTAATGCAAGCCATGGTTCTATCCCACAGTATATCCATGTTTATAATACTATAAAAATACTGGTCAAATTATTAATCTTTTATTAAAATAGGGCTTCTAAAAACATAATGTGTTTATTTTGTAGTTCACTAGCCTCTGCACACCCCTCAGAGAACCAAAGATTGGGAAGTACACAGTCTAACGTTCACTCTTGCTTTTCTAAAAACAGTTGTCTTTCACAGAAGTTCTTTGTTGTGTAATTTCATAACTTATGTCTCTTTGTGGTGTTACTTATCTATTTTATAAGTCTTGGTGAATTAAATCTCATTCTTGCCTGTGTACTTTAATATACTATTCATTAAATTCTTCAACCAGAAGATAAACTAACTTTTGTATTAACTCCACATGTATTAATGAGTATACATCTTAACCTCAGTGCCAGTTTACATAATAGTTAATCTCTTTTAATATTTAGTAATTAAAATTCATTTATGTTTTGAATTTTAAATCAGGAAATTAGTGCCTCAGTGTGGCAAGTCTTAGGTTAAATGAACACGGTAGGCTCTGAGAATATGGCCAGAGGAGTTTCATCTATCCCTCCTGTCATGCACACTAGACAGAATTTGGTGTGATAAACAGTGTCAAATGTAAGTGCAAATCATAAAGATAGAGACTTCATCAATGAGCATTTATGGGGCTAGTAAGGGAAACACCACACCCTTCCCTTCCCCCACCAAACCTTAAGGTTTTCAGTACAAATAATGCATTGGCATTTGGAGTATCAAAAATTCTACTTGACCACCCATGTCATCTTGAGAAAGCCACAGAGATTCTATCAATATTGAATAAAATATAATAATCTAATCATGTCTTTATCCTCACTCTTTACTGAGAGGCGTATACCAGCACTTCTGTCCAGCTGTCTGAAATGCCACAGAGCTGTTGTATGATCTCAGGGAGCTACATCATGGAACATGAGGAATAGTGTGAAGGAAGGAAAGCACTCTGGGTTTAGAGTCCACTCTGAGTTTGATTCTGTCTCTGAAGCTCATTTTTATGTTACTTGAGACTCAACATTTCACTCATTTTTTTCTTGTTATTTATTTTGTCCTTCTTTTGTATGAGTCTCTATGATAAAAATGCCTGGGTTTCCTGTTCATAGTGGGGCATTTTTCTGTCTGTTGGCCAGCCTGTCAGCATCTTTTTTTGTGTGTGTTTTTTAAGGTATAATTGAGATACAACTTTATACTAGTTTCAGTTGTACAACATAATTCTTTTATATTTGTATATATTGTAAATTTTTCACTACAATAAGTAGACTTAACATCTGTCCTTATGCATAGCTACAACATTTTTTCTTCATGATGAGAACTTTTAGCAACTTTCAAATATGCAACAACACTAACTACAGTCATCATGCTGTGTATCGCATCCCCATGACTTACTTATTTTATAACTTGAAGTTTGTACCATTTCATTTTACTCTTCTTGGTATCATTTCTTCATCTACAAAATATAGGGTTTGTTCTAGAATGATCATTTGAAAGTTCTTTTCCAAGTTTAAAATTCAAAAAGTCATTAAAAGTTTATCATATTCTTGAATATTACATTACAGCCATTCTTGAATGGCTGTAAGGGTTAAGATACTGAATTATTTTAATATATGGAGGTTGAGCATGGAGCTAGGAACAGGGCAAGTTATTATGAAGTGAGTGCTCAGAACATTTTCCTCTGACCAAGCTTAGCTTGTCTTATGCTACATAACTTCGCACCAGAACAGGGTGTTATTACCTGAGGTTTTATTATAATTTTCTTTTACTAGTTGTCATCCATTTTGTTATCCTTTCTCTCTGGGCATACTGAAGTTTACATTTATCAATCTTCTGTGAAATGTGAGCAGAAGGAAAGTGTGTCACTTCTTGGTTGAGGTGAGGGATGTCTGTGTACATTACTGCAGGCTAGTCTCCCTCTGCTGCTGGGACAGCACTCGTTGATGGAAGTACAAAAGGGTGGCACCTGAGTGCTTCTGTGGAGCAGAGATACCTCACAATCCCAGGATATGTACCATGTGCAAGAAATAAACTTGCTGTTAAGCCACAGAAAGTTTTGGTTGTTTTGACTGCAGCATAACAGCCTACCCTGAGTAACATGCTGTGTGCCCCTAGAATAAATTCACACATCCTGAGGGCTATATTTAGCCCTGCCTTTCTCAATCCACTCAGCTACAGTTATTTACTTCCTTCCACTCCATCTCATCATTAAACCACAAACCAGTTTGGTTAATAATTGCTATCTTTACCTCCTAAATCTCTCCCACACATACCCCATCCTCTCCAGTCAAACCATTACACCCCTTGACCAGGCCTTCAGCCATGCTCTCCAGGTTATTTCCATAGCACCCCTAACTGGTGTCACGACCTCCAGATTACTCCACTCAGATCTCTTTACTTTTGATTAAATGATATAAAATGCAGCTTTGCCTTATGGGCCTCCTTTTAAAAATACTTCAGATATCAGGAGTCTCAGCCCACTGGTGGGACATACAAGTCTTCCAGGACTTGGGCTGTTAAACCTTCCATAGCCTACCTTTCTTTGGTTGCTAAGCTCACCTAGTGAATACCAAGCTCATGTCTAGTAAGTGCTGATGCACACCTCTCTGATGTTGCTCATGCTACTCTACTTACCCATTCACTCTTCTCCTGACTTATTTCTACTCATGTTTCAAGATTCAGTTATAAACCTCTTCCCTGAAATCCCAGGCCGTGTCATCCCCTTCTGTTAGCTACTCCTACTCACTGTATACTTCTAAGCTTATTATCTTATTATAACGAAACTATTTGTGGGACCTTTTTTTCAACTACTAGATCCAGATTACCCAAAGGCAACAACATGTGTGACATTATCTTTGTATTTCTCACCTGTCTTGGTAGTGCCTGCCACCGCTCTGTCAGTGTCGGTGGAATATTCCAGGCTGTGAGGGTCACTGTTCTTAATGCCCAAAACTCCCATGCTTTCCCCTCTGAGTCATCCTTTATTGTCCCTTTCTGTCATCCCATTGCCTCCTCACACACCGATCATTCTGAAGGGTCTTCTGTTTCAGTTTGCCTTCCAAGACAGAAGCCAGGCCACAGGTCAAGTCCCCTAGACATGGACTGGCCCTATCTTGTTTTTGTCATTTCCTTTTTTCAGAGGTGAGTTCTGTTTCATATGTACCCTGCTGAGGGGAAGGTTCTGGTCAGAAACAAACTGAATACTTGTGACTCATTACGTGGCCTTCTTTCTGATGTCAGCTTGAGACAGGACATTAAGGAGCTAGGAAAATTCCTTGGCAAGTGCATAGGAAAACTGAGACAGATAGTTGATTCAACCTGGTCTTATCCAGCAAGCTGACCCACCTGTCTCCTTCTCTCTTGGGTGACCACTCCCATTAGCATTAAGCCCTCAAGACAATGAGGTTCTGATCAGCATCAAATATTCTTACGGACAAGGCTACCATGTGTCTGTTGACCACAGAGACAGAGTTTTGGTCAACACAGAGATAACATCTAGGCCTCAGTTACCTTTTAGCTCTAGGCCAAGAAAACCAGCAATGCCATGGCTTGCATCAGGGCCAGATGCAATGACCAGTGATCCCCTACCCTAGCACCAACCAATCAGTAGGGACCATGACTGTGACCCTAAATGCTCACTTTGGTGAATCATCTTATTAAAGGACACACCTGGAAAGCTGATGAATATTCTATTGCAATCCTTCCATGAGACCTCCCCTAAAATTCCTGCCTTTAGAAAACATAAATAATAAGTGTGCTCGCTCTCTCTCTCTCTCTCTCTCTCTCTCTCTCTCTAAAGCATGCCCTCACCTTCTTTCTCCAGGGGTATATTTTTGTTTTCTTTCTCCTAAACTCTAATGAACCCCTCAAGACTTGCAACCAGAGGAGCATCAGGCAGTGGCAGCTCATCCCAAACTAATCCCCTGAACCTGTCTACACGGGCCTTTCTTTTGCCTCTGTAACTTGTTTCCTGAGTCCATGCAGCCCAGCTGACTCACTTCTTCTGTCTCCGTGACTTTCTTTCTAATAGGCCAAGGAAGCTCTCTGAGCACCCTGCTTGAATCTTCTTTTTAAGTGTACTTTCACTTTGCATGATAAATAAACTTCCTCTTGCATTAAAGTTCTTGGCTCTGAATTCTTTCTTTGCCAAACTCAAGAACCCAAAGCTGACATTGCCAGTAGCAAAGTTACTCCCTTTTCCTTAGAAACTTCCTGCCCAACTCTACCTTGCCATATTAAATTTTCATATTTAGCTGTAACCCAAGTCAGGACAAAAGGGCCATAGTTATCTCTTCTGCTTTTCAAAGGGACTAACTCCTCTGCAGCAGAAACAACCATTTTTGAGCATCTGCTTTTGCCTCTGCACTTTACAAAATACTTTAGCATGTTAGACCCCAGTTTTAAAAGGTCTATTTATTTTTAGGGGGAGGAACAATTAAAGAAAAAAAAGACAGTTCTTATTGAAGTGGTAGGTGACATGTGATATGGTCCAGAATGAAGGCAAAATAGTTTGAAGCACCAAGGCCCCAATGCATAGAAAAGCTTGTATTATACTTTTTTAAATTAAAGTCCTTTTAATCTGGACACAATCATGATTTTAGTTATTCCACACTAAAATTTTTCCAAAGGGAAATGGGAATTTTATCACTGACATAACCCTATAATTAAAATACATTCATAATTAATTTTATAATTATGGTTCATGTCACAGCAATTATACCAATAGCAGTCATCATTGCCTCTATTCAAAAGGTCTGGAATGTTCCTAAAGATCACTAAGTATGTTGTTGATGGTCAAAATCCTTGTTTTAGAAGTCAACTGGAAAAGCTAATCCATTCTTCACCTGCACTTGATCAGCATCCATTCACAAAAGAGGAAGCACAAGTTAACCCCACTGGGCCAGTATCGTATTACAAGAGCAGATATAAAAGCCCCAATTTCATGAGTGAGTGACATACAGGTCTGAAGAGGGCCCCGTACTTTGTTGAATGCTTTGTTGTCAACCTCTCAAAACTCTAAATATTTCTGAAAATTGGGGCTTGCATCTTTGTTGTGTGGTGGGCCACACAGATTATGTAGCTGGTCCTGGCTCCAGCCCTGGTTATGAGTTTCTCATGAAACTTTTCATTCAGGTGCCATTGACCATTCATAAATAGTCATATCCATATGGATATGAATATGGGACACATGTGGAGAGTGAGAGTTAATTCTTCCTTAATTGTATTTCTTGATCTTTCCAAATCATCTAGGAAATATATAAAGCTTGACCAAAATCAAACAAACAAACAAACAAAAAACACCTCACAACCCAGAAAACATACCTGTGTTTATCAATATAATCTATGCCAAATATTACCTTTATGTGTGTCAGAGAGGAAGAATAATTTTCCCTTTACTTTACTAGATTCTTGGCTGAGATTCTCCTGTAATGAAAGACAGATTAACAGGAGAAAAACAAAGTTTAATTACAGATATACCTCCAGTATACAGAGAGACCCAGAGAAACAGTAACTCCAGGAAATGGGCCAGGCCACCACGTCCAATGTCATCTCCTGCTTAAAAGGAAAAAAGATACTGGGTAGGAAGGCCAGTCCTGGGAGGTTACCAGGAAAAGCACAGTAAACAGCAGTAAGATTGTTATGCAGGTTTAAACCAAAGCCTTCTTCACTGATAATAATTCCTAGATATTTACCTAGACTTCCTGCTCTTCCAAGTACTTAGACACCCTTACAAATGGAGATTCCCCTTGTAAATGTAAATGTTTTTTTCTTAAACAGTAACTTCTACTAGGCTTTCAGAACTTTTCCTGAACCTGCTGTTTCTTTAAAATAATCAGCCTAAAAGTAATTGATGTGCCAAAGAGACATTTTAAGGGAACCACTCTGTGCACTTTCATGTGCTATTAACAGCTTTGGTTAATAAAAAAGACCACTTCTAATCTCAAAGTCTCCTCCTACTTGGAAAACTACAGATGAAAAAGTAAACTATTCTCTTCACAACAGTTTGTGTGCTCCTCTTTGTAATCCAAACTGGAAGAAGTGTTGTTAAACTTTACTTATCATACCAGTATACACTTACATTAGAACTGGTTTTTGTTTGTTTGTTTGGTTGGTTAGTTGGTTTTTTTTTTTTTTTTTTTTTTTACAGTTCATCAAACTGCATCCCAGTTAAGAATTGTTGCATTATAAAGAGCTGTACTTTGTTTACAATTAATTCATTGAGCTTTCCTTTTAGTAGCCTAGATCAGAAAAATTTCATTTGTTATTCATGCCGATTTGCATAAATACTCCACAGTCTTTTACTATTGAAGGACACTTAAAATGAAGGGCAACATTTACTTCTCTCCTCTTCTATGTAATTCCTTATTTCATGTTTTATTTGAAGGGGGTTGTTATGATCAGCAGACAGGAGCTAGTGAAAACATAATTTTAAGTCTTGAATGATCATTATTTTCAGCCTTTTAATGGTTGCTAGCTTTAATTGATTTGTCTCCAGTGTGAACCGAACTGTTATGTTTGAAGAGAAGCTTCCTTTAATCTCTTTTATATTCTGAGGATCTAAGCATAGTTAATAAATTGCTTATAAAAATGATACTACTAACGCATTCATTTATTCATATAGTCACTTGCTCAAAAAGTACTTGTTAGATATCTGCTATGTGCAAAGCTGTCCTTAGGCATCAGAGATACAAAGTTTGGGGAAAACAGACATTATCTATAACCTAGAACATAAAGTCTAGTGGAAAAGATGACATTTTAAAAAGTAATCATAAGAACAAAGGCAAATGGCACCTGTGACAAATATATGAAAGTGAGGTAACCAGAGTTGGGAAATGTGGAGGAAGTCAAATGGGTTCAAAAGTAACAAATGTGAGTGAAGAGCTGAAAATATAGTATACAAAGAACAATTACATTCATCTACATCAGTAACAAACATTTACAAAATATATTTTAAAAGATTATCTCTCCAAAGGTAGTCAAAATCAAGGATACCTAGGAATATTTCTTTTAAAAAATAGCAAGAAATATATGGAAAAATTTATTAATAGATTTAAAAACATAACAAAACTTTAAAATTTTACATACACTAAAAACTCAGTATCAAAATGACATCAATTTTCCACAAATTATTCTCTAAATTGAATGCAATTTTCATTAATATTTAAAATGAGGTTTTCATTGAATTTAATAACCTAACACAAAATTCATATGAAAGAATAAAGGGCCAAGAATAGTGAAAATATTATTGATGAGAAGAAAATTTAGTCTACAAGATATCAAAACTTATTTTATTTAATAAGTTATAATATTGATACAGGAATAAAAACAAATACAATCTAGCATAGTATTCATGGTATATGACAAATTTGATATTGTAAATCAGTGGGGGGAAGGATAGACAACTTAATAGATGATGCTTAGATATTTGATTAAATATTATAAATATAAAAATATGTCTCTATATAATAGCAAACATACATTTTATGTATAAATACAACATGAAAGCACAATAAATATGGAAAGCTATAAAATTTTTTAGAAGAATATATGAGTATTCTTATAATCTGGACAAGAAGCAGAAAATGCAATCTATAAAGAAATTGCTAAATTAAATGACATTAAAATTAAAACCTTCTGTTTAATAAATATATCATAAGCTAAATTAAGACAGGTGACAGACAGAGAGAAGCTATTTGAAACACATGTAATGATAATATTTTAAAATCTAAATATAAAACATTTCTATAAATTAATAAGAAAAAAATGACCCCATACAACTTTGGATAAAAATGGTGAATAGACAATTCACATGTATACAAAAGAAAAGAAGAAAAAGAAAATTAGCAAAAGTAAAAGAGAGAAACAGACCCAAAAAAAGAAAGAAAAGAAAGAATGAAAAAGAAAAAGAAGAGAAGAAACAGCCAACAACAATGTGAAAATGCTCAATCTCAATAGTTATTAAGGGAATGGAAACGAAAACATATAGCAAATGTTGACGTGAGTGAGTTTTGGAAATCAAGTAAAACCTTGGGAAATTCTGTACACTATGGATGTAGGATGAGTTGGTAAATCTATTCAGAGAGACTCTTTTGGAAAATGTTCATTCAGCTCTTACTTATAATGTGAAAAAGGAGATAATGGGAGGATGCATAATTAAACTAAGGCATAATCACACAAATATATATAGGCATTAAAGTAAATAAACTAGGTCAACATGGACAAGTCTACAAAAAACATAATGTTGCTAAAATAAGAGAAATTGTGTAAGCCATATGCATCCATTTATATGAATTTTAAAAATATACATATACATATGCATATGAGCACCCACACACTCACAGTCACCTCACTATCCAAATTCTTTCTGTTCAAACACAGACACTGATGGATTCATGTAAATTTTTGTATAAATCTTTCTGTGTCTCAATTGTCACTATTTTCCACTTCGAACTCTAGAACCAAATGGAGTCAGATAATTTGATATTCTTTTCTCTCTAACCCTCTACTCAGACTTATATTACCCAAATTCAGATAAAGGTTATAATTATATAGAGAGGGAAAGTTTTAGTATAAAATTATTAATAGAAATGTACCAGATTCAAGATACCAGATTTGGGACTATGAAGAAGACAATGAAAGAGTAGCTACACATGCTACTTACAATATTTCTGTAATACACTCAATGTGTAAAAAAATTCTGAAATAAAGTTCACAAAATATTTAACTTGTTAAACAATGTCAAGACAATAATACTCTATGTGTTTTTTCTAATGTTTAAAATAATTCAGAATTTGAAAACTATTTTTAAAAAAATTAAGATATGAAGTGAGTTAAGAACATTTCAGACCTGGCTGGTGTGGCTTAGTGGATTGAGCACCATCCTGAAAACCGAAAGGTTGCTTGTTTATTGCCAGTCAGGACAGGTCAGGGGTGCAGGCCAGGTCCCCGTTTGGGGATGTGTAAAAGGCTAAAGATCAATTGATGTATCTCTTGTGCATTGACGTTTCTCTCCTTCTCTCCTTCCTCCCCCACACCTCTCTAAAAATAAATAAATAAATTATTTTATTAAAAAAGAACATTTCAGATGGAGTATGCATAGACAAAGATCTGAGGAAGAATGGAACATGATACACACAAGAAAGTTGTCAAATTCCTATGCTCTAAAGTAGAAGAACCAAGAGAGTTAGGGATATGTAGGGACTGATGCACAGGGTCTCTGGGACCATTAAGATCTGGCAGTTTCATTCAAAGAGCAAAAAGAAGCTAATAGAAAATATCAGATATGTGTGTAAGAGGTATTAAGGTGGTGACAAGATGGACATTTTTTAAAAGATTTAGTTTAGTTGTTGTGTGGAAAATGAATTGAAGTGGAGTCATTGGATGTGGGTGGGCATTTGGAAGGCTTTGCCGTACTCCAGATGATTAAGAAAAATAGTTAATAAGAAAAATGACAAAATAGTTAATAAGAAAAATGACAACTATACCAGAAAAAAACTGAATAATATATATATGTCAAGCTCGACACACTAATGCATTATTGGAAGATGGAAGGGACTGCACAGAATAAATGGTCTGATCCATACACTTGATGATCCCTGCATCTAAAATTGGAAATTATTACAAGAATAGCTGCTGGAGCACATTTTCAGTCTCCTGATCTCAAAGAAAAAGATGATAGTGTAAGGTAGTGCCTCTACATAGATAATTTAAGCCAAAAAGTGTCAGCTGATACTCACAGTTTTATTTAGATTTCCACATACTCCAAAGTAGATTTTTAAAAATCTGATATTTACAGGGGCTGGATCTCATCATTCACATTTCAGTTCAAATCACCTCTTTGTACACTTTAAACTTATACACTGATGTATGTCAATTATTTCTCAATAAAACAAGGAAAGTGGAGGACTGAAAATAAACACCTTCTTTAAGAGATCTTTGATCATTCCTATCTGAAATCATCACATATGTTTATCCTGCTGATTATTTCTATTAGAGTATAAGTTCCATGAGAGCAAGAAAATTGTGTGTTTTAACATGCCCTGCCTGATCACCTGGAAGAGTACTGGGCACAGAGTAACTGCTAAATAAATAATAGTTAAATCTGGGAGACTAATTTCATAGACTCAAAAGGAGAGAGTACAATGGAGAGAACTTTACTTCTTCATGCTCCTAAATTTTGATAAAAAATAAAAAAAAAACAGAAACAAATGCTAAGTAATGACTTTCAATATATTTATAGCATGCTTTCCTCAAAAGAGCTCAGTCATTTTCAGACTTGTCAGCCTTATTATCCATGACACATCAATGTGCACATTGGCATTCAGTATGGATATTCCATATGCATATAGTCCATCTCATAAATTTTGTTGTCGTGCTTTACAATTAATAAATATTTACTACCACCATTGTCTACTTCAAATTCAGAGGTGCATATTTAAGGCTCCTCAGGAGACATAAATATTTCATGTTAAGCATTCTATGTGACAAGTACAAAATATAACAACAAAATTCAATGGGTGGAGCACGTTTCACATAATCAATCATGTACTAAGACAAGTGCTACAAAAGAAATGGATGAGTTCACCATTTCTGGGTCAAATATAATTGCCATGCACTTAAATATTTGATAACAGTGAATTGAATAGAAATGTTCTGTATGTAAACTGTATTTAAATAAATGTAATATATATGAAAAATTATTGTTTTAATATATGTATTGAGAAGTACTTTGTAAAAAAGTGGGATTGATGAAATTAGGTGTGAGTATAAGCATACATTCACAGACTCCCTACTGGTAAGTAAAAACCCCAAGTTGGCAGATTTCTTGATGTGTTTGTCAGAAGGAAATGTGCTGCTATTAAAAAAAAAAAAATCTCAGTGGTTTAAGACAACAAACATTTATTCTTTGTATATGTAAAGTTTATTTGGGTCCAGGCCACTTCCCAGGGCATCTGTCCACTATGCTGTGACTCATATAATTTAATACTGAGATTCTGCATCTCAGTTTGTAATGTCTACAACCACCACAGGCAAGGAACAGAAGACACTAGCTAATCACTCACAGGCTTTTAATTTAATTACTCTAGTAGTGGCACACATCATGTGAACATACCTTTTATTGGCCAGAACTAATTGCATAGTCCTACCTGACTGCAAGGTATTGCAAAGTGTAATTTTGTGTGCCCAGGGAGAAGTGACAGCAACAGTTAATTTTTTTAAAACTCTAAAACTCTTCATAATTAGTATAATAACATATTACAAATCTATCATGGATTAAGAAAAATGGACTCTCCATCTAAAAGTATATATTCTGTATAATCATAGTTAATTATCATTCAAGAGTTTTCAGAATACAGACAGTAATAGTCATAACATCTAATTTGATGTATGATAGAATTTAGTTGGCAGATGTGAGAATTACTTTTCAAAAGAACATTTGGTCAGCATCAAATTGTAACCAAATAAGCAGGCTTTTACTTTGTGGCACAACTAAATCTATCTTCCAACAAAAATTTTTAACATCACCCACTGAGACCAAGAGGAAATTAGTACAATATGGAAAGATGATCAAGAAAAAGATCTTTTATTTCAGAGATAGAACTCAAATTGTCATCACATTACTCTAAGATACTAAAGATTAGGCATGTCTCTATTTTCAACATTCTTCTCTGTCAATAATCAGAAAGTGGTTTATTTTGGAATGTCTTGGAGCTAAGTGAGGAAAGGAGCAAAAAAACAATGTAAAGATGGTTATATAACATTGGCTTCAGCTGAGGGGACAAATAAAGGAAGCATTTATTTATCTACTGGCTCTTGTCTTTCATTGATAAAGTATTGCCCTATGGGTTGTTAACTCTCCCACATTTCCTAGTGCATAAGGATCAAGCAATTTGTGCAGGCTTCCCAGCTGAGCATCTCTAGGTCAGGAGGTGAAAGGTTCAGGGGATGCAAATAAAGCAAGGTAGAGTCAAGTTAACCTGTGCAAAGCTTGTCAACTGCACAGAACCTATGCAGCATAGCTGAAATCGAGAGTAGAAGCAAGAGGCACAGAGCTGTTCAGAGGCCTAGTACTCTCCAGTGGTTAAGGTGTTCACAATGAAAATGAATTTTCATTACGTAGTCACACTATCAATATTTCTTTTTCTTCCTCTAAAGTGGATCAAACTGTATTATATATATGATATATATATCATATCCCTACATATATATCAAATCCCTATATATAGGTATATCAAATCCATATATATATTATATATATATATATCCAGAACTGTATAGCAATAATCTAATAAGGCATTAACTAAAATATTCCTTTAAGAAAATAAATGACTGTCTCTGGCAGAGAGCCCACCTCTGCTCCAAACTGGACCAGCCATTCTGGAAAAGACAATAATAAATCAGTACAGGTAAAACAAAATATGTTGTTTGCTGGCTGTTGTAACTCATCTGTAAAATATGTTCTTCCATGAAAAAATATTGAGAAGACCCACCTGTTTCCTCTACCTTCGTACCTCCTCTTGTCCCATGCCATGTGGTGAGTACATACTGGGCAGGGCAAAAGGATTTATGGGTCAAAGTGTTGCTATGCTACCCCTATCTTTTCTAAATGGTATATCATAGTCCCCACTTCCGACTCCTCCTACAATCAGTCACACCTGCCAGCATTCCCGTATTGTTCCAAGTTTATTGGGCTGCCACAGTGAGTCTGGGCAGGTGTGTCCCCATGTTATGGAGCCAATCTTCTCCAAGCTCCCACGCAGGCACTGTAACTTGGGGTTCCTCCCCCAGTCACGTCTTGGGGGGAGTCCTTTCCATCCCCCTGGCTCAGAGCATGGCCACAGCTATTTAACACATCTAAACCACCAGCCAAAGCCTATAGATATGTTAAATGACCATGCCATGGATTAGCAGCTCTGCATGTCCCTGCTCCATGTGTCCCTTCCCTGTGGGGGAAGGGGTGAGGACATCTTATATGTCCCTCTAATATTTCCTGGACACCCTGAGTTCTGAGCCCCATTCCAAATCCCTATTTTTGGGCGCCCCCCCAGCTGCACCCTATATCAGGATGACGCACACTGGTAGAGAACTTTTCAACCCTCTCCCTTGATCTCTTTGTTCTGTTCCCCTCTCCCTCCTTATAAAAAAACCTCTGCCTTCACTGAGACATGGAGATGGGCTTTGAGAGACCTGAGTCCCCCATTTTCCAGATGGTTGGCATCTGCAAATAAACCACTTTACTTTATACAAAAAAAAAAAAAAAGAAAGAAACAAAGAAAAGAAAAGCATGGTAATTATAAGAAATTTCTATAATAACAGTAATATTGAATAGTCTTAGCCTATGGGATAATTGTTCCACTAAGTTAGTAAACTTCTTTCCTCTAAAAATAATATTAACTAAGCCATGAAAATTGGCTTATTCTCCCATTTTAATACTTTAGAGAAAGTCTCAAAGCATAGAATAAGGGTTTGGCAATTGTATAATGAGAAATTCCTGGGTTTTTTAAAAAAGCTTTTATTTTTTTACCTTTTGACTCCTTCATTTATTTTTCTCCTCTCTTATTCCCTCCTTATGGCAGCCAGTAATCTGTTGTCTGTATTTATGACCTTGGTTTGTTTCATTTTTATATATCACTTGCTTGTTTTTTAGATTCTACCTACAAGAAGTCACATGGTATTTGTCTTTGTCTGACCTATTTCACTTAGCATAATGCCCACAAATTCCATTCTTTTTTGGGGGGGCTGGGTGCAGAGAACATTATTGATGGTGCATGAGAAGGCAGGGCTCCCAAGGCCCCTCCCCTCTTCAGGGGGTCTTGGATGAAAACTGCCAGTCCAGAGATTCTCAGTGTGTTAGGAGATTGATTTAGGGCAAAGACTCCCCAGCAGCTGAGAGTCTTTCTTCCTGTAGCTGGGGCTGGTGGTCCAGGAGGCTCTTACACCTTGTAAGCCAGATGCACCTTAAGGTCCACCACCCTGTTGCTGTAGCCAAATTCATTGTCATACTAGGAAATGAGCTTGACAAAGTGGTCATTGAGAGCAATGCCAGCCCCAGCATCGAAGATAGAGGAGTGGTTGTCACTGTTAAAGTCTCAGGAGACAACCTCGTCTCCGGTATAGCCCAGGGTGCCCTTAAGGGGTTTCTTTGATGCCTGCTTCACTACCTTCTTGATGTCATCATATTTGGCACCTTTCTCCAGGTGGCAGGTCAGATCCACAACTGAAACACTGGGGATGGGGGACACAGAAGGCCAAGCCAGTGAGCTTCCCATTCAGCTCAGAGATGATGACCTTGCCCCCAGACTTAGCAGTGCCAGTAGAAGCAGGGATGGTGTTGTGGACAGCACCTTGGCTATCACATCACAGCTTGCCAGAGGGCCTGTCCACGGTCTTCTGGGTGGCAGTGATGGAGTGGACTATGATCATGATGTCCCTCCATGATGTCAAAGTTGTCATGGATGACCTTGGCCAGGGGGCCAAGCAGCAGATGGTACAGGAGGCATTGCTGACATCTTCATGGAGTTGTCATACTTGTCCTCATTCACACCCATCACAAACATGGGGGCATCCTTAAAAGGGGCAGAGATGATGACCCTCCTGGTTCCACCCTTCAAGTGAGCCCCAGCCTTCTCCATGGTGGTGAAAACACAAGTGGACTCCACAACATATTTAGCACCAGCATCACCCCATTTGATGTTTGCAGGACCTCACTCCTGGAAGATGGAGATGAACTTTCCATTGATGACAAGCTTCCCATTCTCAGCCTTGTCTGTCCTTTGAACTTGCCATGAGTAGAATCATACTGGAACATGTAGACCATGTAGGTGAGGTCAATGAAAGGATCATTGATGGTCACAACATCCACTTTGCCAGAGTAAAAAGCAGCCCTGGTAACCAGGTGCCCAGTATGGCCAAATCCGTTCAATCCGACCTTCACCATCATGTCTCAGGGTTGAGGCTGGAACTGTGCAGGAAGATTCAGCTGTCTGTCAAACAGGAGGAGCAGAGAGCTATAAAGTCCATTCTTGTTTTCACAAATGGCAAAAGTTCATTCTTTCTTATAGATGAATAATATTTCATTATACATATCAGAACTTCTTTACCCATTCATCCATTGATGGACACTTAGGCTGTTTTCTTATCTCCGCTATTGTAAATAGTGCTGCAGTGAACTTAACTATGCATATGTCTCTTTGAGTTTGTATTTTTATTCTCTTCAGATAAATAACCAGAAGTGGAATTGTTGGATCATATGCTAATTGTAATTATAATTTTTTGGTGGAACTTCCATATTGTTTTCCATAGCCATTACACCAATTTACATTTCTACCAACAGCATACGCAGGTTACCTTTACTCCACATTTTCTCCAATACTTGTTATTTCTTGCCTTTCAGTAATAGCCATTGTAATGGGTGTGAGGCAATATTTCTTTGTAGTTTTGATTTGCATTTTGTTGTTTATTAAAGATGTTGAGCATACTTTTATGTACCTTTGGACCATCTGTGTATTGTCTTCAGAAAAATGTCTATTCAGATCTTATGCCGACTTTTAAATTCAATTGTTTTTTGGCTATTGAGTTCAGTGAGTTCTTTATGTATTTTAGATGTTAACCCCTTATTAGGTATATGATTTGCAAAAATCTTCTTAAATTTAATAGTTACCTTTTTATTTTGTGGTTTCCTTTGCTGCACAGAAGCTTTATAGTTTGTTGTAGTCCTACTTGTTTATTTTTGCTTTTGGTGCTGTTACTTTTGGTGTGAGACTTAAAAAATCACCAATACCTATTTCCAGGAGCTTATGGTTTTCACCTACATTTTGTTTGAGGAGTCTTATGGTTTCAGGTCTTATGTTCAAATCTAACCCTCTTTGAGTTAATTTTTGTGTGTGGCTGTAAGGTAGTCATCCAGTTCCATTCTTTTGAATGTCTCAATTCAGTGTTTTTAACATCATCTCTTTACTCTATGATACTAAAATTTAAGCACACTTCTATTGGCAACATTATTCCCTCATTTTAAAATGTTATTCCTCTTAAATATGTTCTAAAATTATTGAAAATTAGTAATAATTTTTTGTCAGAAAAATGAATTCTCATAAAATATTTAACATAACTTTTGACTAGAAAAGTAATTCCAATTGTGGAATACAAGCAGAAAACAAGTTAAATATTTTTATGCATTTTAATTTGAATTCTTATTTTAATAAATTCTAAAATATACATATCATTTTAATTATTCCCACTAAGAAATTAATTTTAGGGCAGAGTAAAATACTAATTTTGCAATTTTCCATTTTAAATGTATTTTTTTTTTAAAAACTGCTTTTTCTGGACATTTATACTAATTGAATTTATACCATTCATATTTTAATGCAGAAGTATTAGTGCAACTTGTTTTGCCCTTTCTACCTTTTCCAACCTTTATTGTCTGAGTTTGGCTTTATACTAGATTCCTAGTAGGCATTATTAAAATAACTATGTTCTCTTATAAGGAGGTAGGCTGAATAAAATTATTTAAGGAATACTTATCATATAAGAAAAGTTATAGCAGTTTTAAAAACCACATAATCAGCAAATAAAGAAGACAAAATACACAATACAATATACAATATATTTTGTATAGAAAAATATACAAAAATAAATAAAATAATATAGACAACAAAGTTTAATTGATAATAAGTGTACATATATATCTTTTAACAGAGAATACACAACTTCTCGGTTATATTAAACAGTCATTAAAATTTATGACTCATTGATCACAAAGAAAAAAGCCATTGAATCAAAAGAACAGAAAACATATGACCATATTGTTATGTCATGATGCAGTAAGTTCAGAAGTTAATAATGCAAATATAAGTGAATAGTAAGATAAGGCTGTAAAATTATTTAAGAAAAATAATAGTAATGTAATAAAGATAATATATTTATATACTATTTCTAAAATCTATTTTAACATCTTTGTAAAAGGCCATATTAAAAGTTAAACAAATGAGTGAAGAGCTCTGACTGATGTGGCTCAGTTCTTTGGGCATCATCCAGCAAAGCCAAAGGTCACTGGTTTGATGCTGGGTCAGGGCACATGCCTAGGTTGTATGTTTGGTCCCAGTTGGGGTGCCCATAAGAGGCAACTGATCAATGTTTCTCTCTCACATCTATGTTTCTCTCCCTCTCTCTCCCACCTTTCCCCTCTATCTAAAAAATTAATTAATAAATATTAAAAAATGAGAAAACAGCTGGAGATTATTAAGTTAATAAACTATTAGTGTCCATGAACTTATGTTATTATATTTTATATCCTAATATAATGAATTTTTGACAAAATTAAAATTCCCATCATTGTTTCAAAAATCAGAAAATCAAATCAGACCAATGCCAATAGAAAAACTAGAAAACTTAAAGAATTATCACCAAAATAGTATCTTGTCCATGCAACTCTATTGGTGAATTCATACAGTATTAAATATTGACCAAGATTTATAGTCTCTTCCAGAATATATAGTTGAATTGAATGTTGTATATGTCTCCAATGTTAAAAAATAGACAAAGGTAGCCAAAAGAAAACATATGTAGAATAAAACATGTTATATATGATAACAATAAAATACCACAAATTAAATTCAATAATGTATTAAAATTAATCCACAGCAGCCAAATAGAGTTTTTCCCAAAAATGAAAATATATTTTTGGATAAATCATAGAACAAATAGACTATAGATGCAAAAATTACATGACCATCTCAAAAAATGCACAAAGATATTTGACAAAACTTGACCACCATCCTAAGAAAGACTCTTAGTAAAATGGCAGTGCTATAGAATGTCTGCCTTAAATGAGCATACAGCTACACATTAGTGGACAAACACTACAGGCTTTCTCAATAATATTCTTTTAAGTCTCATAGGAATATCATCTATACTAATTACTATTTAACCTCATTCTATCCAAAGCAGTAAGACAAGAAACATAAATAATAGACACAAATTTTGTTAACAAAGCAATAGAATTATTACATTTAAGATGAATGCTCTATCTCAAAAATCTAAGAAAATATACTAAAATACAATTAGATTTAAAAAACAAGTTCATTTAAGGTGATGAACACAAAAACTAAATTTAAAATCCCAAATACATCTAAAAAAATTAGCAATAGCAATTTACAAAATACATTTAAAAGGTAACTTAGAAGTATAAATTAAATAAACAAAAATATGTGAATAATGTACAGAGAACATTATCAAATTTGTTAAGTAATATAAAACAAGATTTAACTTATATGAAATACAGAAAGTTCTTGATAGTAATAAAGATTGTTCCAAATATGGTAATTTTCTCCAATTTAACATAATTCTAAGTAACCTCCTCATTAAATCAGTTTTGAATTTAATACAATTACATTTTTTTAAATGATTATGTAAAACAGAAGAATTTTGGAAAAGAAAGTCATAAAGGGAAATAAGAATCAAATTAAAATCCCATGAATTCATCTACATATCTCATTAAAAGAATGTTTTAAAGTTTTTAATTAAAATATGTCTGGCAAAAAGATCGATGATGTCTAGGTTTTCTGTCAGTCCATCTATATTGTGGCAACTTAGTTTACTTCTGGAAAATATTGTTTCTTAAAAAGAAGCACCGCTAAAGTAGCATGCAATGAGGAGACTCCGGCACAGAATTTTATTAATGCCTACACAGATTTTAAGAACCTGCCCACACAAATGAAAACTTAAAGCAAATATAAAGCACAGTTTTAAAATGAAAGAATTTGTATATCTTTCTTACCAAGGAAAGAATATACTTTTTTCTCTTGAAAATAGATCTCTTTAATGGTTTGTCATTAATGTAATATGATTTTAACCATTATATCTCATTTGAAATAAACTTAATATAAACTTTAATGAGATGTTAGTAATTTTAGTTATTTTCTTTCTAAAGTCTCTTACATTTATTTACAATTAAGCATGAATGTAAAAAAGTTAAAAAGTTAAAAAGTTAATCCCCTCTGGGAAAAGGAAGATGACATGAGTCTTGGTATTCACTCTCCAATGGCCTCCAACAATCCTCCCTTTATTCTAAGAAATGGTTATTTCACAGACTTAGATGCAAATTAGTATTTAGGTTTATCAAATATGTTATTGCAATTTCAAAAAGTAGAATGGTTCTTAATGACTTATATCGACATACCTGAGGGTCCCTGCTGTCCTCTTGAAAACACCAGTTCTTAGAGAGCAGCCCTTATCTATCTTCTGTTACTTCCGTGTAATTCTAGGATATGATGAATAAAATAGGCAAATGTTTTTCAGTTTTTTGGATTATATATTTCTAATTCTTACAGTGTAATACTTTTTGTTTTATCTTTAGCTGTTACACTGTTTGCTTCATATATATTTACATCTATTATATCTTCTTTCTCATTTGTATTTGCAATATAATATTGTCCCTCTTAACCCACTTTAGAACTTTGAATTATAAATCCCACCTTGTTAGAAAATAATTTTAACATTTTTTATTTTCTTTCCATTTTAGATACCTGCAATTTCTTTGTCTATCCCTTTGTCTTTCCCCTCTTTTTCATTTTCTTTGTCTTTTCCTTCTTCTTCTTCTTCTTATTATTATTATTATTGTTATTATTATTATTTTAAGTGTATTTCTTAAGAACAGCATATGTCTGAGTTTGTTTCCTATTCTAATCTGTATCTGTTTTTGATAGTTTCAGTCTATTGACATTCAGTGTAATTAATGTATTTTGATTTTATTTATTCTACCATAACCTTTTTTAAAACACTTTATATTTTACTTTTTTTTCTGCTTAGTTTATTTTTGCAAACTATTTTATTGATTTTCAACTAAGTTTCTTCCAATTGGTTTGAAGATTTTATATTTCTCTTTCTGTAGCTATGGTCCCTCTTAATTACTTTATTAAACACAGAGGTATGAAACTATTATCATTCATTTTACTATTGTTACCTATGTTACAGAACACAGAGGCCACGGGGGCCAAGATTCGTTATGTCCCCCACCTGATGGAAAGATGTCTCTGAAAGCTAGAGATTTGTGAAAAGGAAAGGAAATGTTTATTTAATGCTATACAGACTTAAAGTAGTGACCTAATGTCTTCACTAAGATATCAAAGTCCTTTTAGATACCTACAGATGCCCAGAGTGCTTCCTTCTCCCCCTGCCCCTGATTTGGGGTAGCATAACTCAGGAAAAGAAGCAAACGTCCAGGATCCAGGCTCCTGACACCGTCAGCTGTGTTGCCGTCCAGGCTGGATCTCTGATTAGTCCAAAGCCATGTGGCACCTTCTCATGGCCTACTGGCAAGAGTCATTTTCCCCTTCTTCCAGGCAAAATCTCTCTTGCTTCCCAGGCCATGCAGCCAAAGGGAGCACCCCAAAGCCACATGGTCCTCTTCTACCAAAGCTGCGGGGGTCTGCACTCTGGTGAAACCATGTGGAATCTCTCCCAATGGCTGCAAAAGGGTCTCCACTCTGCCAAAGTCACATGGCTCCCCCTTCACCTAAGTTGTAGGGAGGGGGTTGCCACTCTAGCAAAGCCGAGTGGCAATTCTCTGCTAAAGCCACATGGTGATTCTCCCTCACAGGGATGTGGGGGTCCTGACTCTGGTGAAACCACGTGGATCTCCCTCCAATGGCTGCCACGTCTCGGTTTAAATCCTTGCGCCAATCCTCCTCTGCACCCCCACTTCCAACTCCTCCCACAATCAGTTACACCTGCCAGCATTCCTTAATTATTCCAAGTTTGCTGGGGTGCCATCATGAGTCTGGGCAGGTGTGTCCCCATGTCCTGGAGCCAATCGTCTCCAAGTTCTCATGCAAGCACTGCAAACAGGGGGAGTTGGGTGGAAGTCACTCCCTTCTCCCTGGCTCAAAGCATGGCCACAGCTGTTTAACATATCTATGAAACCAGTTAAAGGTTATAGATACGTTAAATGACCATTCTGGAGGTTATCTGCAAAAGTGTTGCTATGCAAAACAGCTCTCAATGGCCCTGCTCCATGTGTCCCTTCCCCCAACTCACACCTGAGGAGGAAAGGGTGAGGACATCTTATATGTCTTTCTAATATTTCCTGGACACCCTGAGTTCTGGGCCCCATTCCAAATCCCTTTTGGGGGCCCTCCTCTTGGCTGCACCCTGTTACACTTAACTATTTGCTCACTAAAAACCATTGCCTCTCTTACCATGATTCTAATTCCATCTTCTTTTGTTTTAGTCCTTCCTCCCACAGAATAAACCATTTTTTAAAGTTTTTTTTCTTTTTTCTCTGTTTTTTTCAGCCCATGATGAGTGAGACTCACAATAGGTTTTTACAAGCATACCTAGTTTTATTGCATGTTGCTTTATTGAGCTTTGCATATATTGCTATTTTTACAAATTGAAAGTTTGTGGCAACCCTGCACGTAGCAAATCTCTATCAGTGTCATTTTTCCAAGAGCATTTGTTCATTTTGTGTCTCTGTCACATTTTGGAAATTCATGCAATGTTTCAAACTTTTTATTAATATTTTATGTGTTATGATGATCTATGATCAGTGATCTTTTTAAAAAATTTTATTAAATTTATTGGGGTGACAGTGGTTAATCAAATTATATAGGTTTCAAGTGTACAACTGTACCATCCTGCAATACATCATCTGTATATTTCCTTGTGTGTTTACCACCCAAAGTCAAATCTCTTTTGTTTACCACCTATTCGATCCCCTTTCCACTTCGCAACCTCTCCCCCACCTCCCTTTTCTTTGGGAACCACCACACTGTTGTCAGTGTTCTTTGGTGTTACTATTGCAATTGTTTGGGGCACCACAAACTTCCCCCACGTAAGATAGTGAATTAAATGTTGTCTGTATTCTGAGTACTCCACTGACCAGCCAGTACCTGTCTCTCTCACACTCCTTGGGACTCCCTCTTTTCTGAGACACATTGACATTGAAGTTAGGCTAATTCATAATCCTGCAATGGCCTCTCACTGTTCACATGGAAGAATGAGGCACACACTTCTTGCTTTAAATAAAAGGCTAGAAATGATTAAGCTTAGTGAGGAAGGCATGTTAAAAGCTGAGATAGACTAAAAGCTAGTCTTCTTATGCCAAACAGTTAGACAAGTTGTGAATGAAAAGAAAAAAATATTGAAGAAAATTAAAAGTACTACTCCAGTGAACACAGGACTAATAAGAAAATGAAAGGTTTTAGTGGTCTGGATGGAAGATCAAACCAGCCACAACATTCCCTTTGGCCAAATCCTAATACCCAGTAAGGCTCCAAGCTACAGAAAAAAAAAAAAGGTTAAAGTTAGAAGAGGTTGATTCATGTGGTTTAAGGAAGGAAGCCGCCTCCATAACATGAAAACACAAGTACTGATGTAGAATCTGCAGCAGGTTATCCAAAGGATGTAGCTAAGGTAATTGATAAAAGTTGCTACCTTAAACAACAGAATTTCAGCGTAGGCAAAATAGCCCTCTATTGGAAGAAGGTGCCATCTAGGACTTTCATAACTACATGTTCAATGCCTAACTTCAAAGCTTCAAAACAGGCTGACTCCCTTGTTAGGGGCTAATGCAGCTACTGACTTTATGTTGAAGCTAATACACATTTACCATTCTAAAAATCCTAGGGCCCTTAAGAGTTATGCTAAATCTATTCTCCCTGTGCTCTATAAATGGAACAACAAAGCCTGGATGACAGCACATTTATTTACATGGTTTACTGAATATTTTAAGCTCACCATTGAGAACTACTGCTGAGGGATAAAAAAAGATTTCTCTCAAAAAATTACTGGTCATTGACAATGCACCTAGTCACCCAAGAGAGCTGATGGAGCTGTACAATGAGATTAATGTTGTTTTCATGCCAGATAACACAATATCCATTTTACAGCTCACGGATCAAGGAGTAATTTTGACTTTTAAATCTTATTGGAGAAACACATTTCTTAAAGCTATAGCAGCCCATAGTGATTCCTCTGATGGATCTGGGCAAAATAAATTGAAAACCTTCAGAAAAGGAGTCCCCATTCTAGATGCCATTAAGAACATTTATGATTCATGGGAAGAGGTCAAAATTTCAATATAATGGGACTGTGGAAAAAGTTGATTCCAACCCTCATGGATGGTTTTGAAAGGTTCAATAATTCCATTGAGGAAACAACTGCAGATGTGGTGGGAATAGCAAGAGAAGTAAAATTAGAAATGAAGCCTGACAATGAGACTGAATTACTACAATCTTAATGCAAAACTTTAACAAACAAGGAGTTGCTTCTTAAGAATGAGCCAAGAAAGTGGTTTCTTGAGGTGGAACTCACTCCTGGTGAGGAGCTGAAATAACAAAGGATTGAGAACAGTACATAATCTTAGTTGATAAAGAAGTGATAGGACTTGAGAGGACTGACTCCAATTTTGAAAAAAGTTCTACTCTTGGTAGAATGCTGTCAAACGGCCTGGCACGCTACAGAAAAGTCATTTGTAAAAGGCAGAGTTGGTCAATGTGACAAACTTCACTGTTGTCTTATTTTAAGAAATTGCCACAGCTACCCTAACCTTCAGGATCCACCATACTGATAAGTGAGCAGCCATCAGCACTGAGGAGAGAGCCTCCATCAGCAAAAAGATTACAACTTGCTGAAGGTTCAGATGATGGTTATCATTTTTAGCAATAAAATATTTTTAACTTAAGGTATACATACATTTTTAGACATAATGCCATTGCACACTTAATATACTACAGTCTAGTATAACCATAACTTTTATAAGCCCTGAAAAAAAACAAAAAAAACTTGTATGACTTGCTTTACAGTGATATTTGCTTAATTGAGGTTGTCTGAAACAGAACGCACAATATCTTGGAGACAAGCTTGTATTTCCTTACTTCCTAACCTCCCACTGGTAAAGATTATGAGGGTAGTTTGTAGTTAGACTGTCTCTCACAAAGAGTCACTTCTGTTTTAAGTGATCTTATTTAGCATTTGTATTACATATTCACAGGCGGTCTGTTCTTAATCATTGTATTCCTATCATTGTATTGATATCTGTATCTTTATGTCACCATCCATTGTTCAATAATGTTTCTTTTGAGGGATTTCTGTTCATTTGCATTTTAGTTAGAATTTTTTCCCTGACCTCAGATGGTTATGGCAACCTTAATTGTTCACCATGGGACCTTCTGCATTCTATCCTGGCACATGGAAGCCTTTAAAATTTCCTCTCCCTGCAGTTCAGCAGGATCATGACACCGGTGTAGTCACTGAGCTGTAAACAGAAGTGGTGTGTGTCACTTGCTTCTGCTGTGAGACACCCAGAGACTCCAGATTGAGTCTCAGAAATGATTATATATTCTGATTTGACACATAGTAATTTTTTTTAAATCACAAATCATGTTTGTAATTTCAAAAAAATATTGCTTATGGTGCATTTGTTGTTGTTTTTTTTTTCAAATGACTGTTAATTCAGGGATTCAGCTATCTCCTCAGGCACTCTTTCACTGGACTTCTGTCTAGGTGTTTCTCCCTGATTGTCCTCTCTCTGCTGGCCTCTCAGATGGGTGGATACTTTTCCGTGTCAGCTCAGTGGCTGTAGATCTCATTGTAGGTATATCCTATATGATGTTATTCCTATAGGTTTTGAAAGGTAAAATGTCATTCATTAACCCTCTTCATTGCAAAACTACAGGCATCTATAGGAAATTATGTTCTCCAGTCTCCCCACACTCTCATAGCTTCTTGGATAGGGGAGGCTCAGCCCCCTGACTCAACTCTCTCCCAATTCTCCAGGAATCTGTGGTATCTGTACATTAACACGGCTCAACATCCAATTGTCCCTAGGGTCTACAGTTGTCTTGAGCAAATCATTTCCTATGATCTGCTGCTTTCAGAGCCTCATCCTCAAGCAAATATTTTCCATGATCTCCAAACCCACTGTCCATGTCACTGTTTTGCTAAAATAAATAAATAAATAAATAAATAAATAAATAAATAAATAAATTTTTTTTAAAAATTTAAAAATGGAGAACCCAATACTAGGATATTGCAAAACCTCAATGAAGCCAGAGTTTTCATGCATCTGGAGGTGCCTCAGGAATGTCTTAGGAAGGCAAGTACTTGTAACTGGACAGTAGTGAGAAAAGAGGAAGGTAAGAAGGAGGCTAGCTCCAGAGAATCAATTCCAGAATTCCTTCCCCTAATGGCTCCCAACTCTATTAGCTCTTTCTTTTGGTATTTATTACCATTTTTCTATGTAAAACACTTAAAATTTGTAGGACTTTATCTATTTTTGTCAGAAGTCATTGACTTCCTATTTTAGTTGATAAGGCTTAAATTCCTCTATTCTACCCTCTTCACCCCTGAATTCCTCTCACATAGCATTTCGATATTGTAATACAATGTTTGGTTAAACCATTAGTCAATTTTTATATAATTATAAAGATTATTTATTTACTGCTCTGTGTAGCCATTTATGTTACCTTCTCAATACAACTCTTTTCCATAGAATACACTTCTGCTTTTTAAGTTTTACTTTACGTTCTATGTGTATGTTACTGATATTTGTCCAAATGTTACATCAAGGATGTCAAATGCATAGTAATTTTCCAAAATACCCAAGTTCCTCATAAAACTTGAGTTCCTCCACACAGCCCTCTAATTACCTGATCCTTATATGAAAAATTACTTCTTTCTGGACCAAAAACACAGCTGTCACTGTGGAATTTCAGTCCCTTACTTTCCTGTATTGATTGGGTGTCCTTTTATCTGGACAGCATGTTTGTGTGTGTGTGTCTGTGCACGTGTGGGTTTAACATACATGCACAGGTGAAACCTCTAGAACCTTCCTAAAGCATATTACCTATGAACTATATTATTGAGTTTTTACATTTTCGAGATCATATTTATTTCCCTCTCACTACTGATTGACAGTTAGCCTGACTATAGTATTACAAGCATTTTTTCTTAGAATTTAGAAGCATTGTTTCAAGGATTTAGGATATGGGGTATTGACAGATAAAGGACATTTTGATTTATTTCCTATCATTTGTGACTTACTAGTTTTCCCCTCATACAACCTTGTGAATCTTTTAGAAATGCCCCATCAATTTTAGTGTGTGAAAATTACACAATGATATGCCTTGGTGTGAGTTTGTTGTTTTTTTTCATTTTAATGGACCTAGAGTGGAAACTTGATCTGAGGAATGGTGTGTTTCAGATCTGAGGAATTTCTTGTGTTATTCATTTTATACCATTCCTTTACTCTTTATTAGTATATAAATTTATTATATGAATTGAGAATAAGATATAATTTTTGGCAAATATTTTTAAATATTTTTATTATTATTCAAGTACAGTTATCTCCTCATTCCTTTATTTTTATTATTCCCTTTACCATAATCCCTATTTATTTACAAGTAGTCTTTCTTTATAAATTTGTTTTCCATTTCCCAGAATATTAAATGGTCAATTTGATGAATGTTAGAGGAGACTTAAGCTGCAGAATTAATAACTTTGATCATGGGAAATGGTTTATTTTAGAAAGTATGGGAATATAATCAAACCATAAAATTACTAAGCTATTTAAGAAATGTAAGATAATTGTACCAATGCTAATTAATTAACTTTAGAATTTAGAACTGAACAACATAAATAAAAATAAGTATCTCATGTGTACATGTTGTCATAATGAGGCCCAGAGGATACATGCAATATTAAGAATGACAAATAACAACAAGCAGTTGTGACACAATAAGAAATGTATATTTATCTCTGCCCCTGTCCTAAAACAATTATCCTCAAACCTTGGTAATTTCCTATGCAACTGAGGTAATGGCATGTTATACAGAGCTCCTAAATCCCTAAGAATTTCCTGGTGACAGGAGCATCTTTTTTTCTAATGGGACAAATGTGGGCTCCTGAACAGGGTCCAGTAACCAGAAAGAACAAGCTGGATTAGAAACTTGGAATTCTCAGCCCTACTCCCAATCCTCAGAAAAAGGAAAAGGGACTGGGATTGACCGTGCCTATGTGATGAAGACTCCATGTAAAAAAGGGAGGAAGGAAGGAAGGAAGGAAGGAAGGAAGGAAGGAGAAGAAAGAATGAGAATCCTAGACTATGGGGAGCAGGTAACTTCCATATTACTGAGTATCACATATGCTGGGAAGGTGGGTTCCCCCGCACAGACAGACGCTCCTGAACTCAGGGCCCTTCGGATCCTCACCCTATCTACCTCTTCATCTGATTATTCATCTGTGTCCTTTATTGTATCTTTCAAAATAAGCCAGGAAACACAAATAAGTGTTTTTTGAGTTCTTTGAGCCATTGTAGTAAATTATCAAACCTGATAAAGAGGTTTAGGAACTTCCAATTTATAGCCAGTTGATAACTGTACCAATGCTAATTAATTATCTTTGGAATTTAGAACCTGAGTCACATAAATTAAAAGGTTTGTCCAGAAAGTATCCAGCCATGTGATAAGAAAAATAGAGACTTTTTTAAAGAAAATACAAGATATAAGAAACATTGTACAATGACACCTTAGTCCCTTTCAAAGTACACATCTTGGGACCTCACACAGTTCTCCCACCATCTGTTCCACTGTTCAAAATACTCTGCAAAATCCTTTGTTGAAATCAGCATCAGCTGCCTCATCATATTTTCCTGAACCTCATCAACAGTCTGAAATCTCTTACCTTTCAAAAATGGTGATTATAGTTTTGGGAAAAGCCAGAAGTCTCGGGGTACCAAATCTGGGCTGTAAGGGGGCTGAGTGACCTGGGTGATTTGATGTTTCACCAAAAAACTCTGCATGAGACATGATGCATGAGCGGGCGTGTTGTCATGATGAAGCTGTCTATCACCAATTGTCCATAGCTGCAGCCGTTTTCACTGTATTGCATCTCTCAACTGATGAAGAACATTGAGGTCATACTCCTTATTAATTGTTTAGCCTAAAGGCGCATACTCATCATGGACAATGCCTTCCCAATCAAAAAACACAGTTAACATGGTCTTGATCTTAGTGCCACTTTGCTGCGCCTTCTTACGGCACGGAGAACAAAGCAACCTCCATTGGGAAAATTGGGCATTTGTTCTGAGATCATAGCTGTAGACCCACCCACCATTAATCTCCATTTATGACCTTCTTGAGGAAATCTGGCTCATTGGTAGCAGTTTGAATCAAGTCATTAGCAACTTCAGCACAGTGTTCCTTCTGTTCTGGTAGCAGAAGCCACAGGACAAATTTTGCCAGGACATGTTTCATGCCAAGATCCTGCATCAAAATCTCAGACACAGTGATTTTTGGAATCCCCAGGTCAGCTTCTAGTTCTTCCACTGTGAGTCACCGATCTTTATGTATTGCAGCCCGTACACATTCAACATTCTCAGGTAGTCTGCTTGTTGCAGGCCTTCCAGAACATGAATTACTTTCAACAGATTCTTGAATGAACCATCTTTGAAGGGTTTGTGACACATTTTTATTTGCACTGCACTCATTGCATCATCCCTGAAAGCTTTCTGAATCATCCAAATAGTTTCTGCAGAGGAATGTTCAAGCTTAATGCAAAATTTGATGCAGATTCATTGTTCTACTTGCTCAGTCACTTTGCACATGATAGCCACATAGTGCACATGCTCACTCTATGGCCTCTACCATCCCCACTGACTAGTACAGTGAAGTAGTAATCATTCACACACAAGCATTCTGGTCCATTCCCCTTGTCTGACAGGTTACATCAATGTCATGCAAACTGTTCTTATTGTTTCAACAATGGCTGGATTTTTTCAGATAGATCTTGTATATATGTTATCATAATGAGACCTTAAGGACAGGTAACAACCTTGGATTTACAACCAGCATCTGAATTCAGAGGCAGTCATGTAGGAGTGAAAGCTTAAACTGTGTATTCTGTGTTAAATCTGGTTGGTTGGTGTCATAATTGAATTATTGGACACCAGTTGGTGGCAAAAGAGATGGAGAATCAGTTGATAAGGGGAAAAATCCACATTATTTGGTGTCAGAAGTGCTGTGAGAAGAGGAAAACAAATTTCCTACTAGCAACTAATAAGACATTTATTATGCCCTGGTCCTGTGCTAACTTCCTTAAATACATAATTTATTTGAATTTACATAGCCATTTCAAGATGAGAACATTGGAAAAGAAAGAGTTTGGAGGAGAGTTGTATGTGTACTCTGAGTAACCAATGCATCTGGGACTGTCACTTAGGTCTGATGGCATAAAATGTCCATGCCCCATACAACCCTGCTCCCCAGGTTTCTGTGTTTGCTGTAGTTCAGTAGTTTCTGTCATCTGGGGATAGACTTATGAATAAAGTAATATTTCACATGTCACCACATGACAGAAAGACTTCAGTCTGGTGATATTTTAAGTTTGCTCTAGTCATGAAATACAGTGTAAAAAGAAGTAGACTTTCAAGACGAGATGATTAAAGGAATTAATTTGAATAGCGTGGTGATTCCCCATCAGCCTGAACTTCAAGACAGGAAAGGTGAAAAATTAGTTTCTCTTTTTCTTCTCACACAGATGATATTTCTTCTTTCCTTTCTTTTTTTCCTCTAACATTTTCTTGGAATGCATATCTTATAAATTATAGGGAATGTAAAGTAAATGGGATAATGAATTCTGTGCTCAAAGAACCTAAAAATCTATAAAGTATAGCCTTACTTTGCCTTCCTCTCATTATGAGGGTTCAGAGAAGGTAAAATGACTGCTGGCTGAGATTAATTTGAGGAGGTGTGTAGAGCTGGGCGTGGAGAAGTATGAGCAGATCCTCCAGTACAGCAGTGACACACAGAGCATGAAGGGGGAGTAAAGGAAAATTATGATTGAAAAGTAAATTGGGCTTAGATGCCAGAAATCCTAGTATGAAATGCAAGGAACTTTTACCTCATTCTATAAGTCAAAAGCCTACATATTTTTTTTTTACTACATACCCTCTATCAGCTAAAACATAGGCCAATTAGAATAAAATCAGTAGATCAATAAAACTTCAGAAAACAGTGAAGAATAAAACAGTACAATGGGTAGTATATATAATAATAGTAACAGATATAGGAAAACTATCATTAGCTAATACCTATAGGTAAATGTCCACTTAGAGTGAAGATCATCATTAAAAATAATAGATATAAATTTATATTCCAGACAATATTTTTCATTGTTTCAAAAAGTAGTTGAAAACTTATTGTGCTATATTAGAACACCCTTGGTTTTATCTGGTAACAAGGCTGTCAAAATGCCCATGAATAAAATTGAAAGCACCAATACCACTATTTTCACTCATATTTACATTATTTATGATTCCTTCAGCCTACAATTTCTTTTTAGGAATATGTAGACACCCTTAATTTGTGAAAGTTCATGTAGTAAAAACCAGGTAATATAATTGATAAGTAAATCTGGCACAATCTAACTGCATTAATAATAATATGCCAATAGCAAAAAAAGAGGAGAGAAAACAGAAAAAGAAAAGAGAAGAAAAAAGGCTCTACTCTCCCCCCTCTTTCAGTTCCATTCTTTCTTCAAGATAGCATTCACATTGTACGTGATATATGATGTACCGGAAAATGAACTGCATTTGTACATGATTGTTAATCCATATGCTACCTTATTAGTAAAGATTTATATCCTATTAGTACATAAAATATAAGTAGTTTTAATATTTCTCCTCTCACTTCAATTTGTCATCTTGAAACTCTCTGGAATGCACATGTTTCCACTTTGAAGAAGTGGAAGAAGACTTCTATAGACAAAGAGAAAACAATGAGGAGTCTTGTAGAGAAGATACAGGTGGAGATGTGGTTGAAGTAGATTCAGCTGGCAGCAGAGTGTGCAAATATCCTGAACAGGAACATGGGAGTGATACTAGAAAGAGACAGACTGTTGTTAGAGTCTAATTAAGGAATGTTATATCCTAATTCAATTATGCTTGTATTAATATACAAAGAGATTGTTCATATCAAAGTTCATACAATGTTATAACTAGTATTTCTATTTATCCCAGTTCTTCCCGTTAAGATAAAAAAATCATCCTCAGGTAGCAGCAAAGATATACCTAACAATTTTAAAAATGAGATCAATAATATTAAATCAACTTTATATTTGATGACAGTGATTCTCACAGATGAGTATTCTGAGCAAAGTGACAAATTCTTTTGTAGTAAGGTATAATTTAACTGCCATATATTAGTTTCAGCCGTAGGACATCATAGTTTGATATATGTGTACAATGCAAAATAATCACCACAATAAGTCTAGATACTATCAGTCCCCACACAAAATTGTAGAAAAATAATTTAGTGATTGGGACTTAAAAGATTTATTCTCTTACCAACTTTCAAATATGCCATATATAGTATTAGCTACGGTCACCACGTTGTGCATTACATCTCCATGACTTCCTTATTTTACAACTGGAAGTTTGTACCTTTTGACCCCCTTCACTCATTTTGCTCCCTTCAATGCTCCATTCCTTCACAATCACCAATCTGGTCTCCGTATCTATGATCTTGGGTGCTTGTTTTGTTTTGTTGTTTATTTGCATGTTTATGTGTTTTTTAGATTGCACATATAGGTGAGATCATATAGTATTTCTTTTCTTTGTCTGACTTCACTCAGCTTAATGCTCTCAGGGTTCATCTATGTTGTCACAAAGGTTCTGTTCTTTTCTATGGCTGAATAGTATTTTATTATGTACATGAAACGTGCATTTATTGATGGACATTTAGGTTGCTTCCATATCTTATTGTAGATAATGCTGCAATAAACATGAGGCAAAGTTCTTAAACTATTTTTAACTACTAAGTAGTAGTCAATTAACTACTAAGTTCGGTTATTGCTAATTGCAGAAATCTATGTGTTGTCAAAATATAACATTAAAATAAAGTGCAATCTTTTAAAGATCATAATTTTAAAGTGTCTATATCTCTTATAATTAAATTGAGATCCTTTGAATTACAATGAACAGAATAGCTGACAAAATGTAACTTAAAGTCGTTCTTAAATTTTAGTGTGCATCAGAATTACCAAGAGGGCTTGTTAAAGCATAGAATTCTTGATCTTACCCTCAGGGTTTCTTAGTCACTAGTCTGAGGCAGGACCAAAGAATTCCCTTTTCTACGAAATTTCTTGATAACACTGATGTGGCTGCCATGGGGACCACACTTTGAGAACCACTGGTTAAAATTTACAAGAATTCCAGAGGTAGGTGTTTTCAGTATTGGTTAAGTCTGCAGCAAAATGGCTTCATCCATGTCTCATGAGCTTTTCATCTCTCCTCTCTTCCATTTTCATGGCTTTTCCCTCATTGTCCCAAGATGTCTACTATAGCTCTGTGCATGGTATATTCATAGCGTCCTATCCACAGGCAAGCATGGGAATGAGTTTTTTCTTTCTTTATCATCAAAGAAAACCTTTCCTCAAAGCTTCCAACAGGGCTTTCATCTCAGCTTCCATTAGCCAGGATTTGACAAATGTTATTTCCTAGCTTTAGGGGAAACTGATAAAGGGAGAATCTGGCATTTGGGACCTTAGATTTAAAGATTCACTTTCTCAGCCTGAAAGGCAGAGTGGTAAGTAGGAATAGTTACCTTCCACAAGGTTACTAAAATCTTGCTTACCAAGCCTCTTGCATATTCACTCAAGGGTATATTTATCTATAAGAAATAAATTGCAAAATAAAACTGAGGTTTAAGGTAGTCAGTACTAAGTTAGCCCATGTCCTATCCTTCAGTACAAAAATCAGTTTCCTTGAGAAAGCACAGGACACACTTATAAACGAGAAAAAAAAAAAAAAAGAAATCTCAGTCTAATTAAATAAATGCTAATTCTGTAAATTAACCTTAAGCCTATGGAATAAAGCATCCCAAGTGTCTGAAAACACCAAAGTATAGAATATAAGAGTTATTAAAGTTATTAAGTGGCTTAACACAACATTTGGTCCATTGATTCACACCTGGGAATAGGCCTAAGACATTTGATTGGCAACACCTTGTATACTTAACTTAAGATTTGCACTAAATCAAAGAAAATGCAGTTCTGCTATCCAAAACTGGCCACATAATTTGCAAATCCAGTGTGATATAAAAACACATGTCTCTTGTTCAGAAATTTTTAAATATTTCCAGATAGCGACAGGTGAACATTAAATAAAAAATGGAGCCCTCCTGAATGCACTGCCCCGTGCCACTGCACAAGTCACTCACCTGTGAAGTGGCCTTGCTGCTGTCCCCTTACTCGATTTCCAAAAGGCCTTTGAAAACCCCAGGTACTTCTCATGTTTTTCTTATTTTCCTCAGTCAAGTAAGAGGAAAAGAGACTGTGGTACTTTTCTAAATGAAGAGTCTTCACTCAGTTCTAAATGATTCCACTCTCTCATTCATGAAAGCAAGTGCAGGTGACTTTGGTTTAGATAGCAATATTTTTCTTTCCCACCGCATATAGATAGATGAATAAATTGCTAAATGGACCAAGTGACTCAGTAGGTAGAAAGATTTTTGTCAGTTTAAGATAACATGGTGTGTGTATGTAGAAGGTGAAAATGTTGGACCTAGAATCAAAGAAGAAAAAAACAGAGAAGATTTATCTGCATTGGAAATGTGAATATAAATGAGGGTCATCAGTTATTCTGAGTTACAGAACAGAGTTTTAAAAGTTAAAGCACTCCACCTCCATGTCAAGTTCAATGCAGGAGCAAATTTTATCAGTCTGGTGTCCTTGTAGCATCAAAGGAATATTCGTCTGTTCCCCCTTGTAGCACCCAGGAACAGAGCACGTTTTGCCTTTGTAGGGAAGATGAAATGCTGGTCTGATAAATCACCTGCCAATGGAATCGATGTGGATGGCTAATGCAGCTAAGTTGAGAGGAGAGGAGGGCCTGAGAGGGCGGTAGAAGAGGGATTTGGCAACTGCACAAATAATGCTATCTTAGTGACTTACTTTTTACTTTAGAAAAAGGATATAGCAGTGAGCTAAATAAAATAAATTTTCTCTTCCTTCTACCTCTTCCTTGAACTATTTACACCCCTTGAGGTATCTTGTGTATAAATTATAATTTGCATAGGTAATGGGGTTACATGAAATGAAGTAGCTCATATACAGCACACCAGCTTTCCACTCTCTTCCTGCTTTTGAAGAATGAATGATACCACTTTATTTTGGTGAATCTGTTAACTCACAGTAACAAAGCATTTATTATACCATCTGAATAGTTATGATATTCCTAAAGTGAATTATGATGAAATCAATTAAATAATTTGTTAGAATCTAACTGCATTGTTTTTTAAAAAATGGATTTCCAATCGTTTTGACTGAGTGAATGTTCTTTCATTTCAAATATGGCTAATTACATCTGTTAAAGTTTCTCTGGAGAAGTTGAGTTGTGCATAACTCCAAATCGTCAGCAGTTGAATTAAATGAGAAGTCATTGTAGCTACTGTGAAGGAAAGTCAACGCTTCCCTAGGCAACCACTGAAGCTGAAGAGGCTGTCAGCCAATCAATATGACCAGGATTAACACCCACACACAATTGTGTGGATTTGCTGTTTCAGTCTTTGGTGACAAGGAAACATGAAGTTTAAAAATTGATTGTCTTATAAGAAGAGACAGGAAAGATATAATCTTTCTCCATACCATATGAGGCTGTAACAAGAAAGCAGCCTTCTACAAGCTAGGAAGAGGGCCTTCACCAGAACCTGACATGCTGGCACCCTGATTCTGGACTTCCAGGCTCCAGCATTGTGAGAAACAAATTTGTTTTTTAAGCTGAAAAATAAATATAAAAATAAATATGATTGTCTTTTCCTGTATGAGCATGATACAATATTCTATAACTGTGGATACACATCAATGATGCCATTTCTAAAACTTATTTTAATGTTTGATGTAGTTTTGGGCAATATAAAATATTCAAGTCAGGAAATTCAGAGTATTTAAAGAATGGTAGCAATTTTATAAATGCAAAATTTTTTAAAAATGTCTTAAGGTAGAAGATGATTTAATATATTTTCTTAAGGAAAGAGGTCATGTCTATACATACACTATGCTATGCCCTGTAATGTGAGGAACACATGTACTGTTCTGCATCATAGAAACACATTCTTCCCCATATTACCTAGAAAACTTTTTGAAGCCTCATATCAAGTATTACCTTCTCTTGAAGGACTTCCCTACTCCCAGAGGCCAATAGATGATCCTTTATTATGCTACCATGATATTAGTACAACTTCTAAGGGGTAATGGTTTGTGAATTTGGAGGATATATTAGTAACTTGGTATGGAAAACCACATTGATTCGGGTGTTAAGTTTAGTTTTTATCCTGGAAACAAATGAAAATGAACTCACAACAATCCAAACCTTATGGGACACAGTGAAGGCTATGAGAGGGAATTTCCCTCTCAGTCCTGAGAGGGAAGTTCATAGCAACACAGACCTACCTAAAAAAAAGATAGAAACACTTCAAATAAACAACCTAATCCTATGCCTACAAGAGCTTGAGGAACAAAAACAAAGACAGCCCAGAGCAAGTAGAAGGAAGGAAATAACCAAGATCAGAATAGAATTAAATGACATAGACACTAAAGGCACAATTCTAAGGATCAATAAATCCAGGAGCTGCTTCTTTGAAAAGATAAACAAAATCAACAAGGCTTTAAGCAGGCTCATCAAGAAAAAAAAGAGAGGACCCAAATAAACACAATCAGAAATGAAAGATGAGAGATTACAACTGATACCACAGAAATACAAAGGATTGTAAGGAATTACTACAGAGAACTATATGCCAAGAAATTTGAAAACCTAGGTGAAATAGACAAATTTCTAGAAAAATATGATCTTCCAAAACTCAATGAAGAAGAAGCAGAAAGCCTGAACAGACCAATAACACCTGATGGAATTGAATCAGTAATCAAAAAACTCCTGACACACAAAAGCCCTGGACCAGATGGTTTCCCAGGAGAATTTTACAAAGCATTTAAGGGTGAGCTAAACCTTATCCTTCACAGATTATTCCAAAAAATCCAAGAAGATGGAAGACTCCCCAAATCTTTTCATGATGACAGCATCATCCTAATCCCAAAAACCAGATAAAGATATAACAAAGAATGAAAACTTCAAGCCAATATTGCTTATGAACATAGACACTAAAATCCTCAACAAAATATTGGCAAACCACGTCCAGCAATACATTAAAAAGATCACACACTATGATCAAGTGGGATTCATCCCAGGGATGCAAGGATGGTACAATATTCGCAAATTAATAAACATAATATATCACATAAATAAAATGAAAGAGAAAAATCACACGATCATAGCAATAGGTGTAGAAAAAGCATTTGATAAGGTACAGCACCCATTTATGATAAAAATACTTAGCAAAGTGAGAATAGAGGGAGCATTCCTCAACATAATAAAGGCCATATATGAGAGACCTACAGCCAACATCATACTCAATGGGCAAAAACTTAGATCAGGAGCAAGACAAGGATGTCTGCTTTCACCATTCCTATTCAACACAGAACTGGAAGTCCTAGCCACAGCAATCAGACAAGAAAAAGAAATAAAAGGCATCCAAATTGGAAAGGAGGAAGCAAAACTGTCATTGTTTGCAAATGACATGATAGTGTACATAGAAAATTCTATAGACTCCACCAAAAAACTACTCAACCTAATAAATGAATTTAGCAAAACAGCAGGATACAAAGTCAATACTCAGAAATCAAAGGCATTTTGGTATGCCAGCAGTGAAAAATCAGAAACGGAAATCAGGGGAAAAAATCCCATTGCTATAGCAACAACAAAAATAAAGTACCTAGGAATAAACCTAACCAAGGAGGTAAAAGATTTGTACTCAGAAAATGCACAACAGTGAAGAAAGAAAATAAGGAAGACACAAACAAATGGAAGTACATAACACACTCATGGATTGGAAGAATTAGCATCATCAAAACGTCCATACTACCCAAAGCAATTTATAGATTCAGTGCAATCCCTATTAAATTACCAATGACATATTTCACAGATATAAAACAAACATTTCAAAAGTTTATATGGAATCATAAATGGCCTCTAATAGCTGCAGCAATTTTGAGAAAGAAGAGCAAACTAGGAGGGATCACAATACCTGATATCAAACTATATTATAAGGCCATTATAATCAAAACAGCCTGTTATTGGCATAAGAACAGACACATAGACCAATGGAATAGAACATGTAGCCCAGAAGTAAACCCAAGTCCCGATTTTCAACTAATATTTGACAAAGAGGGCAGCAGCATAAAATGGAGTAAAAATAGCCTCTTAAACAAATGGTATTGGGAGAGATAGACAGCTACATGCAAAAAAAGTGAAACTTGATCACCAACACAAAAATAAATTCAAGGTGGATAAAAGACTTAAATATAAATCATGATACCATAAAAGTCCTAGAGGAGAAATCAGCAGGGAAATCTCAGACATTCCATGCAGCACTATCTTCACTGATATGTCCCCTAAAGCAAGGGACATAAAGGAAAGAATAAACAAATGGGACCTCATCAAATTAAAAAGCTTATGCATGGCTAAAGAAAACAGCATTAAATTGAAAAGAGAACCAACTATATGAGAACACATATTTGCCGATGATACCCTGGGCAAGGGTTTGATCTCCAAAATATATAAAGAACTCACACATCTCTACTCCAGGAAGACAAAAAAAAAAAACAACAGTTAAAAACTGGGTAAAGGACTTGAACAGACTCTTCCCTAAGGAGGACATACAGAGGACCCAGACACATATGAAAAGATGTTAAGCATCACTAGTCATGAGAGAGATGCAAATGAAAACCACAATGAAATACCACTTCACATTGGTCAGAATGGCCATCATAAACAAATCAACAAACAAGTGTTGGAGAGGATGTAGAGAAAAGGGAACCCTAGTGCACTGTTGGTGGGGATGCAGACTGGTGCAGCCACTGTGGAAAACAGTATGGGATTTTTCAGAAAGCTAAAAATGGAACTGCCTTTGGATCCAGGCCATTTTACTGCTGGGATTATATCCTAAGAAACCTGAAACACCAATCCAAAAGAACCTATGCACCCCAATGTTCATAGCACAATTTACAATAGCCAAGTGCTAGAAGCAACCTAAGTGCCCCTCGGTAAATGAATGGATCAAGAAACTATGGTACATTTACACAATGGAATACTACACAGTAGAAAGAAAGAAAAAAAGGAGTTCCTACCCCTTGCAACAGCATGGATGGAACTGGAGAGCATTATGCTAAGTGAAATAAGCCAGGCATTGAGGGAGAAATATCATATGATCTCACCTTTAACTGGAACATAATCGACAAAAGAAAAAAGCAACCAAAATAGAAACAGAGACATTGACATTAAGAACAAACTAACAGTAATCAGAGGGGAGGTGGGAGGGGATAATGGGGTAAAGGGGGGAAGCGTTTTCAGGAACAAGTATGAAGGACACCTGGACAAAACCAAGGGGGGATGGAAGCAAAGGAGGGAGGAGGGTTTGGCTGGGGTTGGCAAGGAGTGGTGGAGAGTCAATGCAGACAACTGTAATTGAACAACAATAAAATAATTTAAAAAAAAGAAATATAGTAAAAAGTAACCTCAATGCAGGAAAAAGAATGGAAAGTTCATCAACTTTGAAGTTAACTAAGTTATTCAAGGTGAGAAACGGTTCTAGACTAGAATTAAATAGTAGAAACAATGAAGAATGTGTCAAATTCCACGTTAGCTCTAGAACACATATCAAAATTAGAGAAATGAGAGGAAAATTGCTCTTTCAAAAAATAAAAGACCAATATAAATTATAGATTGGGAAAACTTTATTATAGATAAAATATGATTCCATAGGTTTGAGCTGACAGAAAGTCAAGTCATCATTAATTAACCAATGTATGGAATAGTTTCAAAAGTTCCAAATCAAAGGCAGAAAAAAAAAATACAGGGTCTGGCACAAAATGCCCATTTTTTATTACAAAATCTTTTATTACAAAATCATAAGTGTGTAATTCTGTAACATAACAATACCATACTCAAGCACATTATATGACATTTTAGGTGATATGTTCAAATTAAAGCTATAAGTTATTACACCCATATTATTACCCTACCAACCTCACTCGAGCAGGTCTTACTTCTGCCAGACCCTATATACATATATACATATTATGGACATTTAAGTCATAAAATAATTTTCAGCTAAATTAAAAATTCTCTAAAGAAATATATTTACACAGCACTTACAAGTGCTTGTGGTTTATAATGTAAAGTATGATCTTAAGAAAGTCATCCCATCTAGAATCTTAAAGGGTTTCCTGTGTGCTTAAACCTATAGACTTCTCTAAACTTTATGAAAGGACCAATGTATCTGTTGAGAGAATTACTTGTTTCTTATTCTGTAGACTTAAATTGGATTTAATCATCACTTCATGTATAACATATCCCTTTTCCCTTCATCCCCCCACCACACATACACTCTAAATTTAATTAAAATAACTGAAATGAAACTAGAGATAATTTGTTTTTCAAATAGACTGCCACATGCTCCATTTACATAAAACCCATTAGTTTGCATTAAATACAAATTAGTTGCTGATATGAATTAAATCACGTATAAATACTTCTGAATAGCCGCAGAACCAGGCATTTTAATTAATGCAACTGTTAACCAAATTTATTTGTAAGGTAATCAAGACTCTTACTCATTTATTCTTCAGTACAATAGGCCAGGCAACTCTGGTTGCCCTAGAATAGAGCATCATTTCCACAGGAATAAAAATCCAGGAGAAAGATTGATTAGCACACTGACTTCAGAGTGTGCAAGCAGTCAAAGCATGCCAGTTTGGAAATTATGGCATCCTGGAGGACAAATGCAGAATCCCCTCAAATAATTAATTCATACTTATACAATGTATTGATCATCTGAAATAGCCACCTTTTTTTCCTCCTTCCCTATTTAGTCATGGCTTAAATCAAAATGAAATTTTTGTGAAGTATGAAATAATTTTCCTTTGTTACTATTCTTATTTTGACTAATTCATGCATCACTAATCAGTGTTTCATAGTTAATAACAACTTTCCAGACTAATTAGAATTTGGAGTTTGGCAAAAGTATCTATGTTACCCCAGGCTCTTTTTATTCCAAGTAACTGAACTCAAAGTGATCCAATACACGTAAATTCACATAGGTGTGCAAATCTGAAAACTCACATGCTGACTTCACGTGACCTCCAAGGTCTAATTAGGTCACCAAAATGACTATGCCTCCTGCCATGTCTGAGGAATGCTTCTTTCTACAGCTTTTATTCTCTGGCAGGCTTTTCTGTCATGATGGAATGATGTTGCCAGCAGCTCTAGGCTTAGTACAGATCTCAACAGCCCCAGCTTTTCCCCGATAGTTCAAGGAGTGTCCCTCGAAAATGAATTTTATTTGCTTCAATCACTTATGCCTCTCTCTAGGACAATAACTATGGAGAAGAGAGCAGAATAATCTTACGGATCTAAGTTATGTGTTCACCCCTGAAGCTAGGGAAAGGGTCAGGGCCAACAAAATTAGCAATTGAGAGTAGGGGGAAATTTTTTGATATAATAAAAGATTGATTGCTTTCGAGGAAAATAATGGGGGAAGGGTACAGGCATGGCAAAGGCAAAAAGGAACAGCTATCCATTATCATATTGTAATCCTTGCTTTGATGCTAATATGTCAGCCTTCTTCAGTCACCTCATTTAGGCACTGATTGATTTATCAATCAGTAAAAAATCAAAGGTATGCAATCAATATTTACCTGCAAAAATCCCTGATGCAAGCCACCACAGGACTTGTAAATGGCAGGCATAGATATTCAGCAAATAAAGTATCTATATAAAAAAGTCTTCATCACCCTTAAATCATGCTGTTGCATATATAATGTTAAAATATGAATTTCACATTATGTGGGCATTCTGACTGAAGGTTAGGGAGGATTAATGAGGTAGGTTTAATTGACTGTAACAAAAAGTCCTTGGTATTTGGAAAAGAAAAATACCACTTAAGTCATAATATTAAAATTTTGACATTAAAAAAGTATATCATAGTAGCTGAAGAACCTTGGTAATTCCTATATTTTCCACCCACTTCAATAGCAATATTTCATTTCATTGTATCATATACCCCTCAATCTTAAGTGTTATACATAATGTGTGACAAATATTGACAAAATAGGCATTCTTAAACCTTTAAAACCATGAGTTCCTTTGGTAACTTGATGAAGATGATGAACACCATAGAACTCTTCCAGAAATGTTTTAAATTAGAATAAGGTTTATAGAATACAAAGGAAACCAACTATATTGAAATACAATTGTCAAAAACTGAAATTATAGTATATATTCTGTACTAACACATTAAATAAAAAGCAAGGCCATTGGAATATAATAAATGATTTTTTGAGATATAACTGTAACATGATATGAAAGAAGCTAATATTTCAATGGGGTAAAATATCACAAGAACTATTAATACTTATGTGGTTTGTGGCCTATATTTGCAATTGAATAAAATGTAAATTTCAGTTCAAGGTTACTGAAAATAAAGATGTAAATATTCCCATCTTTAAACATGGATTTCTGCCAAAGGACATTTGGTCATGACTTGAGGAAAAAAAACGTGTGCAAATCATTGTAATAAGGCATGCTATCCATCAGCTCTTGGACCGTTATTGCAATTTTCTTATTCATCTGTAGTTGATTCCCTGCCATATTTTCAAAGTAGCAATTCCAGACTTTATTACCCATTTCTGTCCATCCTTTTCTGTGTGTAGTTAACTTTGCCTCCTACATTACTTACAGAATGAAAGCAAATTGTCATTAGTTTCCTTCTTCTATACCCTAAAATGTTCTGAATATTTGTTTCCACTCTTTTTCTTGAGTCTTACAGATTGCAGGAAACCTACACCTGCCAGTTAACAGTTAATTGGTGCTTAATGAGAAATCAAGGCATATCAAAATTTTTTTTTTAAAGAAGAAACCGCTCTAGCTGTCTTGTAGCAAGGACTCATAAAGGAAGATAGATGCTATTAAAGATAATGCAGGAACTGTAGTGTTCAATTCCTTGCTTGAACCCCCAATCCTGAGTATGCAGACCCTCACTTTCTCGCATTGAATATAATGAGGGTTGGGCCTCAGTGTGGAACCACAATTCATTTATTTAAAGATAGTATGTGAGAAATCTGGCATAACCCAACTCTGTTTGACACCATCTAATATGAAAAGGAGAGAAACAATTGGATGAGGTACAGTGGATCCCACAAGGGATCAGTGCCTCTACCTTCCAGCACCCTGCTTCTTCTCTTGGGTGTACCACCAGGCGACACAGTATACCTTCATGCCTGAAGTGGTCTTTGAGAAACGTTGTTCCAGAGTCATTGCTTTTTGTCATTGATTTTTTTTTAAACAATATAATGATTTTATCATGAAAGAGACTGGATGTGCTTTATAGCCATTTTCACTATCTCTGTATTCACCAAGCAAAATACCTAGGAACCTTTGGGGCTTTCTTTGCTCTGTAGGATAAAGGAATTGAGGGGAATGATTCCATTCAGAATTATTATTACCACAGGACCACATGAGTCCTTTGTTCACCCAATTCTTTTTTTAATTTTAAAGAAAGGGATATTTAAGAAATCCTGATAATTTGTCAAAGTTCTAGCCAAATCTTATTTTTACAAATAAAAGTTTTGCAGAAGGAATTAATTATAGAGAAAAGATTAACTTGTTAAGGACATTCATTTCCCCATGTGTTACAATTTTTACTCAGAGACTGGTTTCTTTTAAGTATTTGGACCTAGTATGAGAGAGACTGTTTCAAGTCTCCATTTCCGTAGAAACACTTGAGTACGGTCATCACAGCTCATGCTTACTTCTTAATTAAAGTTGGTATCACCTGCTTCGCCAATGCTTGCCTGAGGTTTAGCCTTTAGAAAGTGAGCTCATTATTCATGACTCCAGAGTCCTACTGTTAAGATGACTCCGCTAGTCTCTTTCTGCTGCTACTGCTCCTGCTACTGCTTCTGCCTCTGCACAATAACAATCTCACCTTCTTTTCTCTATTTCATCCCTCTTGCTTGCTTATTTGTCTACCACCTGTTACTGCCTACTGTCTCCTCATCACTGGGATTCCTCTGGCTGATAGCTCCTGCATACCACCTTCTTTCGCCCTGACTCACCACGTACTTATCACTCTACTACTGCCAGATGCTGCCTCTATTTTCATATTGCCCATTCAAACCTTTCAAAGAAAATGGTGTGTTGGGTCAGTCAATTACACTCAGTGTAGGGAGGACTTGCTGTAGGGCCCAGGCATCTCACAACCTCTGGGTAAAATGGTTTTAGAGTCGAATTGCTGATCTAATCATCAGTTGCCAGAGTAGTAGTATAATGTAGCATGAAGAACAGAAAACACAGAAAAAGCTGCCAGAAGTGGGTAATGGTGAGACAGGCACTGGATATGCATTATTTTCTATGATTTGGGGGGACAATACAATATATGCTCTGTCCTAAGGTTCACAGTTTCCAGAGCATTTGTTTTTTATAGAAATTAGGAAGAGTCATTTTTCAAATGTGGACCTTTTTTGGCCCCTTCTGGACACTCACATCTCTTGTTCTGCTTTTCACTGCTCAGTTCTTTTAATATTGATATTGAAAAATCTGATGAGAATATATAGGAACTTTAGAAAATAATCAAATTAAGTATTAAAATGTCAGTTTGCTCCAGTTGTTTTACTTGTTTGTGTTTGTTTTTAATCTCAGAACATTTATTCTTATCTCTCGGTTCAGTTCCCTAATCATTTCACCCTGATGCTGGGCTGCTCTGGAGTTAGACTCTGTGAAAAGACTGAAACTCATTAAAACTAAAGACAATCTCTTACTCTTCATTTTTATCTCCAGTGTCTAGTATCATGTCTTATTCAGGGAACATTCACAATAAATATTCCATAAATGAAAATAAGCCTAAGTAAAATAAATTAGGATAGAAGTCTGTCGGCAGGAAAATAACAATGCTAAACGCAAATAATTTGATTGCTGGCAGTTTGGGATTATGAAACTTAGTAGAATACATCCACTTAGTTATATATTATTATCTGGCCAGCCATAGACTTGCAAGTTCACCTGTGCAGATGTGTATGTTGAATATATTTTGGTACATATGTCATCAGTCACTAAACATACACTTTCTCCAACTCTACTTCCCATGAAAAGTACACCAGAAATATATTTGGTATAAAACTGAAACATTCTTTTTTAACTGACTGAAATAAATTGCTCCTGTGGTTAAGGTCATTGTATTTTTTAGATGCAAGAGGGGAATATTTAATGTGTGCATGTGAGTGCATATAAGTGTATATATCAAAAAAGGAAAAGATTAGAAATACTAAGAAACATGAATGTAAGATCGGTCCAGGAAAATGAATTAGTTGATTATATTTCATGCTTACACAATGTACTATATAATGCTAGAATAACATTTTCCACTGTGTGAGCATTAGGTAGTGGGGCACTGAAAAAGGAGGTAGACATAGGTGTCAATGCCTTGAAAAACCCAGTCCTTTCACAGCCATCTGACCTTACATGTCAGAAGAAAATCAGTCTAGTTACATAAAACATTGGCAGAGCATGTAATAACTGAAGTGGCACTAATAGTGAAATACAGCAAATGCTCCAAGTCTTTTTAATATCAAAAAGAGGTCAAGTTTCCAGATGTTTCCACTGATTCATAAATAATTGACTACTGTTGCAGTTACACTGCATTGCAATGAAGTTAGACCATGTGGCTAATATTAGTTTAAGTGGTGTCAAATAGTTCAACCGATATTCAAGAAAAACTTAAAGTTGGCTTCCATAGTATCCTTTCAAAAACCAGTTTCTCTTTCTAGCCAACGTAGTGTTTAAATAATGAACAAGCACAAAACTACAAGTCCTTCTTGATCCCAAAGATTGTCTGTAAACACTGATTATAGTTTATGTCAAAATGTTTATTCTGTTAGCACTACTCACAAAATCCACATATAATAACTCCCCTTTCCTTGAGGCTCACATTTATTTACTGCATCTTCCCTTTTTGTAACCTGGTTGTTGTCCAGAGCTCTCTAGAGACAACCAACATTTTTTTTTCAATAAACTAACTACTCTCAGCTGTTTTTTTAAAATCTGCTTTCCATTGAACAGTCATGCCCTAGCATTTATCTGTCATACCTCTGACGACATCCTTCTCCATCCAGACCTTAATTAGCATTTTGATACTTTCTGTGTAAAGATTCAGTAAAGAATGATAACAATGCCCGAATAGCTATTTTATTTTGAGTGGTCAAAAAGCCTGCAAACGTGGAGACATTGAAGCTATATCTGCCTAATTAGAAGTCATAGAAGAGTAAGGAGTAAGCAAGTAGAGGGCCCTCAACCAAAAGTAATTTGGGCATGGTCAAGGAACAGATAGAAAACCAGTGTGGCTGAAGAGTATTGAGCAAATATCATAGTGGAGGGGAACTGAGACAGGGCATGAGCTTACCAACCACAAAGAGCTTGGAAAGTGAGGATAAAGTGTTCGGAATGCACTTCACATGTGAATTTTACAAAAAAGAAAGACGTGAAATAATTTATGTATTATATTCTTAATTTATAAGAATATTTGACAGCTGAGTGGAGAATCAATTTTTGTGTGTGTGAGATTAGAAGTAGGGACAACTAGGTAGCAGACTACTGTGGAAATTCAAGTCAAAAATGAAGGTCACTTGAACTTAAAAACACATGAAAATAGAAGTAGATGGATTCCGAATCTATGTTGAAAAATAGAGTCAACCAGGTTTCCTAATGAACTAGATATGGGAGCAAGGAAAAAAGAGAAACCAAGCCTAGCAATACACAATATTTGGTGTAACCAACTGAGAGGATGATGATGATGATTCAATACTTCAGTTTGAGTTCAAAGGCAGGAAAATAAAAAATACAAACTGCAATGTCCCAGATCAAAGACGTCAGGTAGGATAAAATTCCCTCTTACTCCAGGAAGGCTCAGCCTTTTTGTTCTACTTAGGCCTTCGACTGATTGGATAGGGCCCACCCACATTAAGGAGAGCAATCAAGCTTTATTCAGTTTACTAATTCAAATGTTAATTCCATCCAGAAAAACTACCACAGACACATCCAGAATAATTTTAGCCAAAGTCTGGGCACCATGTGGCCAAGTCAAGTTGACACATTAATCAGCACAACCACTCTACATGCACATCTCATGTCTTTCATCCTGTTATTGTGCCTTCCATGCAAATGTCTCTTTCTCTCTTCTCTCTCTCTTCCCTTCCTTTCTTTCTCTCTCTCTTCTTTCTTTCTTTCCTTTTTTCTTTTTCTTTCTTTCTTTCTTCCTTTCCTTTTCTTTTCCTTTCCTTCTTTCTTTCTTTCTTTCTTTCTTTCTTTCTTTCTTTCTTTCTTTCTTTCTTTCTTTCTTTCTTTCTTTCTTTCTTTCTTTCTTTCTTTCTTTCTTTCCTTTCACCCAAAGATACTTTCTGTTGAGTTTTAGAGAGAGTGAAATATCACTTGCCTCTCACACACATACCCCCCGACCAGGGATTGAACCTACAACCTAGGTATATGGCCTGATGGGATCAAACCCACAACCTTTCAGTGCCACTCTGCCAAGGCAGCAGATACTTTTTCCTAAGGGCACACATTCCACAAATGCACTGGGTTCCACCCCAGTTACTACTCAAGGCCAGCTCGTCTGTGTGTAAATAGTCAGAATTTTACCAATTGCCCTCCCAATTCTGGTTATTTACACAGTAGCTACATCCACAGGGGAGGTAAGAATAGCCACAACTTTGACAATGAGATATAGGGTCTGATATGATACCAACACTAGGAAATCTAAAATTCCATCAAGTTCTTTGAATTAGATAGGAGGTTTATGGACATCAGACCATAAATGTAGTTTGGTTCCAGTCTATTTAAAGTAGTCCCACTCTGTGGATATTTATAGTAGTTTCAATCTCGGATTATTTATTTACAGAGGTTCCACCATGTGACTATTTACTTGGTCCCTTGAGTATACAATTAAGATAAATATGTATTGTACCTGGGCAGAACTTTCACTTTACCTCTCTGGTAAAGTATCATTATGGAGGAAAGGACAAGTGAGAACTTCTGAAATGTCTTATCATATCCAGTTTGCTTTGGCTAAAATAGTGAATTGGAAACAATAAAGCATTTCAGGAGGAACAGTGATGCAGATCATTAGTCTTACTAGCAAACCCTTATTATATTCAAAGGTGCTACTTCCCATCATCCCATTTAATTCAACTCTCTGACTCTTAAAAAACAACTAGGATATGGCAAATAACAGTAGTCTAATGTAAACTTCACCAGATAGCACTCCCCAAGACAGCTTCCATTCTAAATGTGTTCTTACTAGAACAGATGTACAGCCTGTCATTTGATATGTGGCTGTTGACCTGTTGGCAAATGGTTTCTTCTTTATTCCAAACAAGTGAGAAGATAAAAACCAATTTGCATTCACAGAGAAGTCATAAGAGTTCAGAATCAATGTATTGCCTTAGAGCTATTTTATTTCTCCTGTTTTTAATAGAAATATTGTCATAGGAATAAGATCATCTTGACATTATTCAGAATGTTAGTTAGTTCATCATATTTATGATATCAAACAAATTGGATCTGGCAAGAAGGAAGTGGAAAATACTCTATACATTCTAACAAACATTTTGGTGCTAGTGAAAAAGATACAGACCCCTAAAAGGTCCCAGAGCCTGACACATGAAAGAAGGTTGTAGGGTCCAGGGTCTGGTGGCATGCTGGGGTATCCTGTCCAAGGCAAAAAACAATTGTTTCACTTTGTACCTCTTACTACTAAGAAAGGTACAGAATGATTTGATGGACTGCTTTGGATTTTGAAAGCTAACGATACTTCAGGATGAGGCAAAAGTTGGTTTACAATTATGATTACATGAAACACTGAGTTAATTTTTGTATTTTTTATTAATTATTGTATTATTTTCCATACAAACAACTGTAAACCTACCTTTGCCCATCTTACTCTAGTGTCAATAAATTCTGCACTGTCCAGCTTTATATTCTATATTCTCTTAGTAAACACTCTCATTTCCATTCTTCTGAGTGTTCTCCCGGTCCCGGCTGGTATGTATTAGCCACATGCTAAACTTCCTTAAGTAAATCTACTTAGTACAACACTGGCTGTACTTCTCATTGTGGCTGTGCTGAGAGATCTGACCCTAGTTATTGGCCTGAAACAATGAAATATAGCAGGGGCAAATTGAGGAGAACAAACATCATCTTGCAAGGGGCCTGCCAGGTGAGACTATCACATGGTTTCTAGGGGGAAAGAATCTGCTTCTGAAAACAAGCAAAAGGAAAGGGGCTTGCTTCTGCCAGCCCAGAGGATTTGTGGTAAATCAAGGGATTCAAAAAACTCAGTTCAGCCTAATCAAATGGCCTCAAGATAAGTCTTAAAATCTCTGTCTCTTCCTATGTTGACATGATTTTGACATAGGAGACCTGTGTTGGTTATAGACTTAATGTAGTATGCATTCTGGTTAGAGGACAGGAGAGTTTTTAAAAAGCTGCAGTAGAGGTCCTTGGGCTTGGGTAGACATTGAGTTTTCTTTAGTCTACTATTTTCTTCTATCACAGATTCCAATGCTATTAATGAAAGCCCACTCCATCTATAACAATTGTCATAGTATCTATAAATAAAGATAATTATTGATCCTTGCATAAATAAAAATTGGTGGCATAAATACTGTGCATACTTACAGAATAATTTCCAAGGTATAACAAATGTTAGGAAGTATATATATATATATATATATATATATATATATATATTGTGTGTGTGTGTGTGTGTTGGATTTGTATTGTATTGGACAATAAAATATTAAGTTTACATTTTTACAACTAAACAAATATGTCAACAAATGAATAGTTAATATACATGTAGGAAAAACAGTTGAAAAAGTAGACTACCAGTTGCAAACCAGATAAAGATCTGAGAGCCATTTTCAATTTTTTAGGTAATATTTTTAAATGTTTAGAATCTAAGTAAATTGTCTTTTAGACATTTGAAATCCAACATACCAGACCACTAAGGACATATTGAGAATTAAAGAAAAGCTTTGTTACAAACTACTAATAAAATAGAATTCTGCCCCAAGAGCTGTAAAGAAAATACAATGATGATAAAGTAAAAATGAGAAAGTGTCAAGATGAGCACAATTTTGTTGTTGTCCTAACTTCAATCTGGGGAATTGCAAAGGTCAATTACTATTACATTAAATATATGTAAGATGCATATGAGATGTACCATAAAATTTCAAGTGATTATGTTTAGGGATTCCTAATGACTAGTTATGGAAAAATATCAAGCAAGTAAAATGAGATCAGATTATAAATGGTATTAGTCAACAGAGATAATTTAACCTGGAAATACAAATAATTTCAAGTTCATTCTAAAATAAAACATATTTATGACTTGGGGAAAAGTTACATAAACATTGATATTCTCAAGGCGACGTAAAACAAACCCTCTTTCTACATGCTCCTTGTTGCAGCCATCAGGTCATACTGTAACTATGGGAGAAATTTACCATTTACCTTCATGTGATTAAATACAGGCACAAAACAATGTCCTATGTTCTTATGTTTTCCAGAGAGTTAGAGAACAATGAAGAACTCTTTATTTTTGGAAATGTTTAGTAACTTGTGTTTATAAGTACCCAATATAATATTTTATTGTGACATGCTGTTAGGTGTACCAAACTCTGTAACAGGTAAATCATACACTGTGTTTAATAAAATCTGTATGCATTTATCAGCAACAAATCTTCACATAAAAATATATGGTAATTTTAATTTTAAATGACCTTATATAGTTTTTCTATATAAAAAAGTAGATTTTTTGGTAGAATCCTTACTAATCATAATTAAATATTTATTCTTCTTTTAAAATTTTATGAAACCTATATTAGGCTGATTATAGCTGGTGGACAAAGCAACCATAATATAATTAATTTATGCTATATTCTGTATTGATACGCCTTCAATGCTTTAAGTTCTATTCCATTCAATATTTCATATGAAGTTTCCTGCCAACTCACTCCCAACAGAAACTCTCCAGACATCAGTTTTTCTTACTACAGTTCATATTTTTATGATGCATTAAATATTTAAATAGGCTTACATAAACATATTTTAATTAGTTAACATGGGGCAAGAAGTTTATTATTTTTTCCTTTACAATTATTGTTAATGAATTATTTTTAAGGAAGCATCAAAATCTGAAAAGGTAACCTTTATGTTATCTTCAGCCCACATTATATATAAACAGTCACAATTCTGTACAGTAACATATTTTCATATATTTGCAGACAACTAAAAAATACAGCACTGATTAAATGATCCACATAGCAGAGTAGCAATCCAAGACCATGTTCAGCTGCAGATGATGTTGGGTAGTCTCTCTCCCAGGCATGGGGAGGTGTTGCCTCTTCATTCCTGTGGTGATCCTTCCCATTGTTGGAGCAACTCGTTCCCATCGAATACCAATGTTGTGGGAACCTATAATTTTGTCACAGTTCTATATTTTTAGATAAATGAAAGTCTACAAAATTCTTTGAAGGGAAATGTGAAAACCTCTTCAACAAGTTAAAGCAAAAGCTGAGAACTTATTACAACCCAGGAAATCAGAGCCAAATGTTTAATTACTGCTGCTCACCAGCTACTAATCATTGATGCTGGCATTTAGAAAGGGCCCATCCCTGAAAGTAAGCTCACCAGCCTTTAAGATTTTTTATTACACCCAAATCTGCTTGTCTCTTGGCATTAACTCAATAGATGCTACTTGTTTTAACTGAATGTGTCATAAAGCTTTGTTGCTAAATTATTGCACAATACAACTGGGCACCAACAGTAATGCACACCACTAGAAACTGGGATGGAAGAACCCATAATTTAAAAGGGAAATATCATTTGAGTTTTCCATTCTCTTTTCTATCCTTATTTTTCATTTGTGTAATATTCCAATAATGCAGAACCGCAGAGACACAATTATATCTAAATGATTCTTCTTCATGTTTCTCACACAATGTATTTCACAGTAAGTCCCAGGAGGTTTCAGCTAATTTGTATAAAGTGATTTTTGAGTAAATGGGACATCAAAAAGGAGAGGTGTTCAAGTGGAGGAAATAATGGGGAAAACACATCACACATATTTTTATCTTACTTTGACCTTCCCTCCAAGAAATTTTGTGATTCCTTGCAAGAATTCTAGTTCAGTCGGCCTGTCGTCACTCACTATTATATACATTATCTGCAAATCATATTGCTGCAGACACTGGACCACTGCCCATTCCCTGTGGTTGCTCTTCCAAAAAAAAAAAAAAAATCCCATCTCCTACTCTGGGAATTGCAATAATTTATTCTACATAGATTCTAATTCCTTTTCTTCTGCAATATTTTTGGGGCATATACGCAAAAAAAATCCAATGATTAGCAAAAGAACTAGAGGTAGGACAGAAAAATACAACTCTTAAATAATAAATGTTCATGTTCCTATGCAATTTTTCCACTTCAATTTACTTCATTATCTCTAGTATTTATTCCTCCCTGAAACATGACTGAAGTCCCCCACCCAGAACCCCTTTTATACATCATAATTCCACCTTGGGAATTAAACTTAGACCTTTCCCCTCCTTCCTATAGTTTCTCCAGCTTCTTAATACAATGGTGATAAATTCGTATTCTTCCTGTTAGAGCTTAAACTTTCCCTCCTTACTTTTGTATATATTTTTAAAGTATTTTTTATTTAATTAATCTTGATTCAAGTACAAAGCTTACTAAGAGGACCAGGGTCCATTCTCTACTACTTAGTGATGGAAGGAATGAGGAGAGACTTTACTATGGACCAAGCACTAAATTAGGCATTTTCACAGAAACTTACTCATTTAATCCTAGCATGACAAATGCACAAGCAGGCATCATTATACATATGTCATAATTTCAGAGAGGTTAAGTACTTTGCCCAGGATCAAAATAATAAATAGGTAGACTGAACTTTTAAGTCCAGTCTCCCACTTAAATCCTGTGCTTTAATATGCAATAATTGAGGTCCTTAGTCCCCAAAGTAGTCCCATGCAGAAAATGTTTATTTATTCCATTCCAGAGACTTTCACTGAGTCCATATCAAAAGCTTCTCTTACCAATAAGAATCTCAGAATGCCATGGTTTAATGTCTATAGGATTTAAAGTAATAGTAAGTTTGGCACCACACGTTGAGTTACTTCATTCCTACGTTAGCATTATCAAAGTAGCCTTATGAGCAAATCTGGCTCCATAAAAATGACATTGTAGTTACACTTGCTTGGTTGTTGAACAGCAGTTACAGAGTAATTAGTGCCACTTAATGGAAAGCGTTACTGAAGTGCATATCATTATTAATCAAACTCCAATATAAGGCTGGCTGCAGTAATAATGAGTGCAATTATGGGCTGATGAACTGTTAAACTTGAAAACTGACCCTAACCAAATTTTCTTTCTTCTGAAAGTCATAAAACTCAAAAGGCTGAAAATTACTTTATTTCTGTAGGCTTTCTTTCCACAAAAACAACCTGGGAGATATTCTCACATGCTCCATGTTCTATAATTTCATGCACACTGAAGCTTGTAAAGTGATGTGAAGATTGGAAAATGTGACCGTAAAGATAGGGTCAACTCTAATCTGAACCTGACAATATTTGATCCAGCCCAGACTCATTACCTGCCAGACAATGTGGAATGTTATCCAGCTACTTTGCAGAGTTTCACACACACTGAAATCACACATGAAAAAAAAAAAAAGTCCATTGAGCCTGAATTAGCCAACAGGCAAATTCAAGTTCAAGATAAAATACTTGTTTCCTTAAGTATTTGACTAAATCCCTACAGACTTTTATATGATGAGAGCCCCAAGTTGTTCTTCTTGGAAACTTGCAATGGCTGTTTGACAAACATTTAATAGCATCTGCATCTGTTAGCATTAGAAAGTGTGTTTAGAGTTTATATAATACTTGACATGTTTAATGCATGGTTTATTACCTTGCCATATATTAGCTCCACAAATCTTTCTACTTAAGCTCCTTTAAAAATGAAATAGCCTTGCTTTCCCTCAGTAATGATTAGAATGTCTTTTCACTCCTAAGGCTTCCTAAACATTTGGGTCTTTGTTGTTGTTGCTGTTTTTTTTGTTTGTTTGTTTTGGTTTTTTTGTGTTTTTTGCAGATGCATGAACTAACTGTCTCATAACAATTGATCACTGAAGGGGAAAAGTTCCTGCTCTATGAGCTTGCATTTTATGTATACTGTCAGAATTGCAAATTTTATTCAGTTAATGAGTGCCATAAAGCGAATTGGAACAAATTTGCTAAATTTGCTAAATCAGGCATTCTAAGAGCTATGTCCAGTAATTGACAGATGTGAACTGGGTTTGAAACATATGAAAAACACAGAAAGAAAAGGAACAAAGAGAAAAGAGAATTAAAGCCTTGAAATAGACACACAGTCTATTGAAAGTAAGGATGAAAACAATTCCCTAAAATGGAAGCAGAAGTGTAGAACAAGAGGCTTGAGAATTCTGTTGTTACTCCCAATGATAGCTGCAGAATTAAGCCGAACTTCTTAACATGCACTTATACAGCCTTGGCACCAGCCTCAAGTTCCAGTTCTCTCTCCCACATCAACGCAAGTGCACAGTACTGGATTGATAAATATGCCTTATGTTATGCTTTCCTTGCCTCGTTATCACAAATTATTATAAATGTCTTTTCAACAACATTCTTGAATTCAGGGCATACCTGTGATCTTGAAGAGTCTGCAAGGGAGGGAAGGGAGATGGTTTGGAAAGAAAAGTGCAGAACCACCAGGAGGGAGGATTCAACTCAATTCCCCTGATTCAATAGCCTTTTAACAACTCTCACTGTGCCTAAGCATAATCAATAATTCCAGATGCATTCACCAATAATTTTCTCTATCTAGTCAGCACAAATGGGCACCATTTCCTTTCTGAATAACGAAATAGATGAAAAGCCTTTTAAAGGCAAAAAATTTTCACTAAATTACTACTATCACAATGCAATTATTTTTCTATCATGTTTCAAAATATGATGTTTTCCACTTTGTGTATTGAGTTAGTTTGACTAGGAAGTTATTCTTGGACAAAAAGCCTTCCATTCATTTAAGGCACATTCATTTCATATACTCAATAATCATATACAAGTAATGGACTTAAGAGAACATATTTTGAAAACAAGAAAAGTTATAATAGTTTTATATCTGCCCTTTCGGCCATCAAAAGTTTTAAAAACTATCTACATTTTCTTTTTTATCAAATCATAGACAATTTAAAAAATATCACTTTTCAACTGTGCATTTACTATTTTTATACATTTTAAACAATTTAATAAATTTTTAAAAATTAGTTTTCCATCTCTACTAAAAGTTGTGTAATAATTACTTCATTCAAAAGTATCAAGCTATCTACAAAATCCATCAGAAATCTTCCCCTTTTTTTGCCTACCTCAGGAAGTCTTTATTTACTCCAACACTAGAATGCCCTTAAAGCACTCAATGGAAGATCTATGTAGCTTGGGTTTTCTTCACCCTAGCTGACACATTGTGCCTAATAAACACATTTTACTAATGGAAATATTGTCTTCAGATAGGTAGTTAATATTTTTTATTGTCCCCTGACAAGCACAAACTTATGCTTCATGTACTAAAAAACTTTGTTGGCTGGATGGAGTAATCTGTCCCTTCATCATATGAGAGATGCAGCAAAGTGAAACTGCTATAGATTAGACAGAAAAAGCAGTTTGTCTAAAATGGAAATAAAGTGAAAAATAACAGTTCAGTTGGTATGGTTCTCTTCAATGATTCCAATCAGTGACAGTTATTATATTACGTACGGCAACCTTACCTTTACATAACTTATTTTCCCAATATTTCCTATTAGTTTTAATGAACTATTGTAGCCTCCCAAGTTTGAGGCTTGTCAATTGAACATAACATGACAACCTTTACAGTACTCTTTTAAAAGTACATTCCTAACTATAAAAATGGAAGGACAATGTAGAAATGTATCCAAGGAAAAGTGAGAGTAAGCATTCTCCAAATTTTAAGTATCCTCCTAAAACAATTATACATACTAAGAGGAAATAAATAGATTACTGGACTCACTGCATGAGGCAAATCCAAGACAGTTCATTCATTTTCCTTCCCATAAAGGGCCCTCTCTTTACTAAGACTGATAAGAAAGGAAGGTGCGAACTGAGCTCATGACCTCTCTAACTGCATGAAGAACTCAACACATTATTCACATGACATACAACATAGTAAGAGATTCATGTGCATACTAAAAGGAGTAACCATTTCACCTACTCCTGAAACTAAAAAATGTTATGTACATGTATGGGCATGTCTATGTTTCTGTGTGTATGTTGTATTCACTTCCCCATCTGTAAATATATACCATATTTAACTACTGCAATAAATTGTATCATATTCTACTGCAGGGCTAAGATGTGACTCTATATCAGGAATTTCAGAAAGTACATCAGAAATCTTTTGAAATGTGAGCCTTCCAAAAAAACAGTGGCTCAGGACAGAGCCATTAGGATGGTCCCTATTAAGGATTCCAATACTGTAAATACTCTTTCTGCAAAATAGAATGGACGAGGTACTTGTAGGTTGAAATAAGCCCACCAATTCAGGGCCCAAACAATTGTTAGAGTTTATTACATTTTCTAGTATGACCTTAACTGAACCTAAACTAGCTAGATAACTAAAAAGTATCTCAAAAGTTATAATCCAACTTCTTTGTGAAGGACAGAGAGAGAGAGAGAGAGAGAGAGAGAGAGAGAGAGAGAGAGAGAAGCTACAGGTCATATCTTAAGCCTGTTCCCAATTATTGCCAGAACAGGAACTGGAAACCATGTCTTATGGTGGCTCCTTCAGAGTGTTTTCTACCATTTGGGAAAATTATTATTTATATTACCCATAAGTTCTTTGCTTTTGAAAGGTTCTCTGTGGGGTATCTTTAAGCAGCAAATTTATTTACTACATTTAAAACACAGTTTGATATGTACAAATTCCACTACCACAAGGGTTATGTGATCTGGGTAATGTGGCCAAGGGTTGGGAATTGGAAAAATCAAGATTTTACTCTTGCTTTGCCAATAAATCGTTTGGACTTGATTGTCAATGTATCTTGGCCTCGGTTTCCTAGGATGCAAAATTAGGGATCTTTCATAGCCTTTCACAGCCATTCATAGACATTCCAGAAAGATTGATGTCATTGTTTATCTAAACTTTTCAGAAATCACTATTTGTAAAAGATAAAACTCTAACTGAAATGAAAAGTCCAATCAAAATGTAAAAGTGTATTTGTGAAACTTACATTGAGAATTTTTATATAAAGACCACTATTATTCTAATCATATGACATGTATATATTTATAGTCAAACATAATTTTTAGAGCTATAAAAGTTATCTTTTTCAAAAACTTGATGATATTTCTATGAATCATAGGGAACTTTCCCTCTAATATAATGCTTATAGACATTCAGGAAAAAATTATTTTTAAATTTTCAGTCTTTATACAACTGAGAGAATGGAAACATGTACTTAACAATTACAAAAATATCCTCTTAAATGTAAGATTCCAATGCAACAGTCCCAATTTCTAAAAACACCTTGCCTGTCTTTAAAATATTTTAGATTGTTCACAGTTCAAGCCCTAACTCATTAGTCTTACAATACTGTCTAAATTTTCTATTTTCATGAACATCTTATAAAATAATTCTTTTCAAATGTCCTAAGAGGGAATACTTTTTAAAATGACTTAAGGTTATTTTGTCTGTTTGTTTTGTTTTCTCAGATTTGTATGTTTGCATGTTATGACTTTTTTGTTATTGTTATTATTAATGTAGGCATTTTATGTAAGATTTATTCAAGTCACATTTCTGTATCATTGAGTTTATATAAAATAATCATGACTTTTCTATGTGTTTTATGAAGAAGCTACAAGGATTACTTCATTCTTTCAGCTTCAAAGTATTGAATAATTGCCTGAGATAGCTATAAAAAGTATTCTGATAGCTAATGTTGCAGGTTGTCTTTGATCAATGCAAGCCCCGTTGAGTTGTAAATACACCAGTGCTGAGAATCAGATTAAATCATTTGTTTTTTAGTTATGTTTCAAAATGTCATTGTTCCAATCAATTCAGGAAGTTGTTGCCATTTTGTATAACCCAAATTCATTTGAACTGCACTTTTAAAACTTTTTTAACTCTTACAATGCCGACTAAGAATATTTTGTACATTTTCACTGTTGCAGGTTTTAATTTTTGGAAAATTTTATTCAATTATCACATATAAAAATGGTATGACACTATATAATATATTTTTCAAGCAAAGTATGCACTCCATGATCACAACAATTCTAATGCAAATATGTAGTAAAATGGCTACTCTGTCATTTTACTTTTTCTAAAATGTAAAAATGTGTGATTCTTTTACATTTTCTTCTGTCATGTGAATACCTGTCTGCTTCAGGAGTAATTTTTTGTTAAAAAATCCTTTCTATCTTTACTAAGTGACCCTGTGCTTTAATTGTGTTGCATTATGGGATTTAGTCCTCAAACAAAAAGACTCCCATCTCACTGATCTGAGTTGCACAGGTTGATATAATTCAGTTCATTTTATGTCAGTTTGTGTTAAAATGCAATACCCCTGCTGTTACAGATTTTTAAATCAAACTCTGTTAATCATGTTCACATGTATAAATGAAAATGGTGAGTTTGGGGATTTAAATATAAATTATTTTACAAAATATATTATTACTTATATTTCTTCACCTTATTTACAGAAAATTTTTAAAAGAATATAAAAACATAAAAATATATATAAAAACAAATATGTCTGCACATTTTTATTATTTACTCTTTCTGATATAATTATATCAGTGAAGGTAAAATTTCAAAACAGTTCTGTGGCATTTTTATCAGTTGGCAATCACAAGTGTTTGCTAAGTACTACTGTGCTTCCAGCATAATAATTAGGGCTGATAGTTAATGGTCAATTAAGAGTCCAGTCTTCATCTTTATAGGATTACATAAATTAGTTTTACAAACTAGAGATTATAATCACTTTTATTTACCCCAAATTAGGTTATTTTAGACTAGTTAAACTTGTAGAAAAAGGACTTTCACATAAAACAAGAAACAATGCCCTGGCTGGTGTAGCTCAGTGAATTGAGCACAGGCCTGCAAACCAAAAGGTCGCTGGTTTGATTCCCAGTCAGAGCCATGCCTGGGTTGCAGGCCAGGTCCGTAGTAGGAGGCATGTGAGAGGCAACCACACACTGATGCCTCTCCCCCTCTCTTTCTCCTCCTTTTCCTTTCTCTCTAAAAAAATAAATAAATAAAATCTTTTTCAAAAAAATAAGAAATAAGATGGCAGGAGAAAGAAAACTTAATAATCAATAAGTAGAAGCTTCCTATTAACTTTATAGCAAATAAATATTGCATTGACTTATCAGAGAAAATAATTCCATAATGGGAAGAAAACACTGAGCTTAAGAGAGACCAAAACAAAATAAATTCCAGTGAAGTATTTCCTGGTTACCTAGTGGAGTTTCTAACGAACCACTCACACCTCACACGGCATAAACAGCAATGCCCTGGCAAGCCCTACTTCTGTAAATATTGCACCACAATAAGTGCAACATATCTTAGACCTTTTGAAATAAGCAAAAACACCATTGTGTTTATTGCACTTTCTGAGGTTCTCACCAAGAATTATCATTTTCATTCTGCCTGTTTTCTCAACCAACCTCTATATTAAATTCAATTATTTTTAAAAAATCATATTAATAACAGCATGATCTCAGAAACCAATTTGTGTCCCCAGAACAAAGTGAGATACTGTAAACATAATCAGCTGAAGAGGGAAGAAACATATTGTGAAATGACTTTTCAGATTCTTGCATCTGAGATTGATTCCCTTTACTTTATGAGAACCCATCAGTAGAGAAGATATTACTAAGCTAAATTTTCAGGCCTATTTGAAGGCTGCCAAAAATGCAAAAATGTTAACATCTAGAATTATGATAGGTTTTGTATCACATCACACTTGGATAAGATTTAGGAGGGAGATTTCAACTCTCTTTTGCCCATGTGTCAGCCTACTCTAATTTCCCAGTTTGGCATTTATTGAGTCATTGGTAACTTGTGTACCAAGATAATAGAGAAGGCATTGAAATGCTTTTGTGGGGATTAGCTAAAAGGAAGAGGTAAATAAATTTTAAATTGGACTGCAGACTCTAATATATGTATTTTTTTCTTATTTTTGAATTTTGTTGATACCACTGCTGCTCAAGTTGAATATTGTGATTCCGTAAAAAAAAAAAAAAAAAAAACCCTGATAATTAACCTCTTGCTTATTCTGCCAATTACTTTTTTAATGTATAGTTATAATTAAGCCCATTCTGTGGTTCATGTCAAACTTCCCATACAGCAATCAATACTAAATTGTAACAAAAGGGAAAGCGACGATCTTGGTTGTTAGTAGATGTTTTCTTGTACTTGTACAAATCAAACCAGAAACAGCATGTAGAGTGAGCTGTAAGTACATGGCATTTTCCCAATAACTGATTTTTATGATGTTGAAGTGTGCGTGGACTCCCACCGTCAGGCCCTCTCCGCCGCGCTCACACGTCACTGAGGGTCAGCTCAGGATCATCCTCAGCTCTCTGACACAAAGCAAGGACTCCTGGGCACCTCGCCATCCTCACCACCTAGAAGAATATCACTTTCAGGACCAAAATAACCACTTTTTTTAATATGAATATTTAAGATTAGCCTGAATTTACAGACAAAAATTTAATTTTTTAAAATCACAATAAGACCCACTGCTGGCTTGCTGAAAGCATGAACTTAGAGATCGGTTAAGATACAAAGATGTCCATAGTGTAAAACTTTGTCGTGTAATGCACTGAAAAATATCTTTTTTCTCTCTACAGTATTTTTGTTTTATGAAGACATTTCATGTCATCAGGTGTTTATGTTATCCGGGTGAGAAAAAAGTAGTACTCACTGAAGGTATTCAAATGTCTCATAGTTTCAGAAGACAAAATGACTGGCAGCACACTCAAGATAAATTTATTTTCCTTAACGTTAAAAAAGCAGAAAATACAATTAAAGTAGCTTCACTTTTCAAGTAGCAGGTGTGTTGAAGTGGCAACTGTAGTTGTAGCATAATACACAAGGTCAGTATTTACATTACAATTAATACAGAAATGTATAGCTTACAATTCAAAAACTGTTACTGTCTATATTACATTATCCTGGGTTAAAAGCATAACGTCAGCTCCCTGTGCTTCGCACTTCATTGCTTTTGTTGGTTTTCATAAGACTAATTCTTAAATGCAGGGATACTTACATCTTGAGTTACAAGAATTTATGTTCTTTACTCAGTACCTGAGATTTATATTCATCAATGTTAAAAGGTGTAGAGATATATGTATATAAATCTCTATGGATCAGGATGAGAACATGCACCCAAAAGGGACTCTAATGTATTCTTTGTATTTACTGTTTAAGTCTTTGTTACCATGGCTGTGTGATTTGAGTTCATATGCATACAAATTAGAAAAGTAAAATACTGGATGTCATGTTTCTTTCATTGCTCTTGAAATAAGAAAAAAGAAAAAGAAATATGAAATCTGTACCCAGGCAAGTGTTTTCCTATTTTCTTTTTATCTATGTGCTGCCTTTTAATTAAAGACACCATTGAATCATACACATGGCAAGAGATGCAATTCTACCTTCACAGACCTAGCTGACAGAGGAAATAATGGAGCAATACATGCAGCAATTCATAGTTTGTTATTCAGGGAACAATGTTGCTGAACCTAAAACTTGCCCGATAGTTTTTCAACTAGGAGCAGCATGTTTTTCTCATTTAAAAAAATGGAAAACAATTTCTGAACAATTTCTGTAAGAGGGACTAAAAAAATCCACAATACCTTTTATTTTGCTGCATTCTTTTTCATGCTAGCAAACTAGAATTTTATTTTCAAGCCAAAACAGTAGACACTTTTTCTCCTTTTATTCTTTATAGACTTTCTGTATCTTAGCAATAATTTTAAGACATGATTGTTTCCCACAGGGCATAAACTGGTTTTAATGAACATCACAACATACTTTTATGCGCAATTTACATGACCTTGTGTTTTCAGATATACAAAATAATTTGAACTGTCCATTCTTTATTCATAGGGTTTCTAGATAAATACAGAATTGTACTTTAGTGAATTTCAGGGAAATAATGAATAACATTTTAGTATAAGTAAGTTTTATTTAGTAATTGGGTCATGTGTATACTGAAAAAAATTATTCGGAATTCAAATTTAACTGGGTGTTCTGTGATTTTATTTGCTAAACCTGGCAAGTTTCTTTAATCACCTGTAATTCTTGACATGAGGCAAGATTTTATGGTGTTATTATATAGTTTATTTTGAGTTAGTTTGATTTTATAAATTTTTGTTCAGTGGAATTCAATGCAAGTTTAATATTGTCATGCAAAATCAAAAAACTAAAGGACAAACGTGTTTAAATTATCAGAAATGTTTGGTTATCTGAAACAAGGGCAGTTTTTAAAATAATGTCACTTTTCCACTTGTAAAAAGACAGTACCACATGGGAGAAAAGAGAGCTCAGGGGACTGATAATGAGATACAAGCCTTTCATTGGTTTGAATATAGCCCTAGGTGGTAGCGACTGAAAGTTTTTGCCATCTGCTACCTGATCCGTAGCTGATGTGAAGCTGTTGATTTCATTTTAAAAAATCAAGGCAAATAGCAAGTGTTCAAAAAAGAAGAATAATTTTTCTATCCACCACACCTTTATAACCTTGACCAAATTATTTTATTTCTCCCTCAATTTCTCCATCACTGCAAAAAATATATATATATATGACACTAAACATCTATCTGTCCTTGAATTAAAATGTCATCTGGTAAGAAAAATTTAAAGATAAAGAATACTTTAGGTAGTAATTCTTTTATTTCAATTGGGAAATAGCTACAATTTTCTAATTTGTAGTCAATAGGAAGAGCCTATCTGAATTATTTTAAAAGAAGTAACCATTAAGATTCTTCAGGACTCTATAGTACCCCCCCACAAAGCCAAATGCTAGAAATCATTCATCATTATTCATCATCACTTATTAGTAGGGAAGCTACTATATGAGAGATTTGGAAATATTTATGCCAGTGGGGTCCAAGACTCCTACCTTCTTCTCATTTATTTCCAGTTCCCTCCCCCATGCCCTTGTCCTCAGAACACTGGCATTCCAGTTATGTGAAAAGAGGGTCACTGGGTTTATATAAGAAGACCTGAATTTAAGACCCAGGCCTGCTATTCCAAGCTGGGCAACCTTGAGAAAGCAATGTAAACTTCCCAAATCTCCAAAATAAACTGTACAGTTCTTGAGTCTACTTGTGGCCAAAGTAACTTTTTTCATTCAAACATTAAAAGAATGTCAACTCCATGCCTATCTTTGAAGGAGGTTGACTTGGTGATATATGACAAAACACTTAAAGTTTCACTTGCTACCTCAGGCTGGGTAATGGAGAAAGAAAACACAAAGGAAGAAAATATACGGAGGCCTCAACAATCCTCATCTGTTTGGGGTGCTGTGGGCAGTTCAGAATCAAATGGGTTTGAAATATGCTGTCAGGAACTAAACTGGAGAGACTGTCATAGAGCAGCTCGAGGATGTCATTAATTGTGTATCATACTAGGGATTTGTACTCTATGTAGACAATGACCAAGCTTTTAAGCAATACAGTAACATGTCCAAATATGTCTTACCAACTGTCCAAATTGAGGCAGCTGGATTACTTTTGATCAAGAGTAGAAGAAAAGGAACTTGGAAAGTTATGGCAGTAATGCAGGACAAAAAGAGATAAAAGCTTGAATTAGAGAAATAATGAAGATAAAGGGGAGAGTTGGATATGGGAACTATTAATAAGATAGACTCTGCTAGATAGCAATAAGTTGGAGGTAGAAAGTGAGAGAAAGAGGTGGCCCCTAGATTTGTACCTTGGGTTATTATGTAGACTATGGTGTCATTAACAAAGTTTGAGAGTTCAGAAACAGGCATAGGTTTTTGGACAAAAGACAATGTGTTAGTTTTCAGCCTGTTGAATTTATCACCTTGTAGGTCTACCTATCAAGGTGAGTTACCTAGTAGTCAGCAATGCTTAAGGTGTATAGTGCTGAGAGAAGATTGGGCTACGTGACATTCATTGATTTGTGAATATTGTACCATCCTTGCACCCCTGGGATGAGTCCCACTTGATCATGGTGTGTGATCCTTTCAATATATTGCTGGGTCCAGATTGCCAATATTTTGATGAGGATTTTAGCACCTATGTTCACTAGAGATATTGACCTGTAATTTTCTTTCTTTATTGTATCTTTTCCTGGTTTTGGAATTAGGGCAATACTCACCTGGTAAAAAGAGTTTGGGAGTCTTCCCTCTTCTTGAATTTGTTGCATTAGTTTGGAAAGAATAGGAGTTAGTTCTTCTTTGGATGTTGGTAAAATTCACCTATGAAACCATCTGGTCCAGGGTTTTTGTTTGCTTGGAGTTTTTGATTACTGCTTCAATTTTGCTAGTTGTTATCAGTCTATTCAGGCTTGATTGCTTTTTCTTGATTCAGTTTTGGAAGATTGTATGTTTCTAGAAATTTGTCCGTTTTTCTCAAGTTGTCCAATTTCTTGGCATATAGTTGTTTAAAGTAATTTCTTACAATCCTTTGTATTTCTGTAGAATCGGTTTTTACTTCCCCTCTTTCATTTCTGATTTTATTTATTTGGGTTCTCTCTCTTTTTTTCTTGGTAAGTCTGGTTAAAAGTTTGTCAGTTTTGTTTATCTTTACAAAGAACCAGCTCCTGGATTCATGGAACCTTTGAATTGTCTTTTTAGTCTCTCTGTCATTTAATTCTTCTCTGATCTTGATTATTTCCCTCCTTCTACTTGCTCTGGGGATTTTTACCTGTTGTTCCTCTAGTTCTTATAGATGTAGAGTGAAGTTGTTTGAGTTTTTCTCTATCTTCTTTAGGTAGGCTTCAATTGTTATGAATTCCCCTCTGTAGCTATGTCCCATAGGTTTGGGGTTGTCGTGTGTTTATTTTCATTTGTTTTCAGGTACTTTTTTATTTCTTCCTTGAGGTGTAATAGAATAACAGTAAAAAGTAAAATAAAATAAATTATAAAATAATAAAATTTAAAAAGTATTGGGCTATAGAGATGACTTTGGAAGTTAAACTAGTCAAACTTCTTAGTTGCAGACCACAAAACCTGTGTTTGCTAGAATATCAGAAAGAGATCTATTAAGTGTTATGGAGCACATTCAAAATTAATGTAGACATACAGGGCCTATAACCTAATCTTCCAGACACTACACTCTCAATTACACCAAAAACCTGGCCTACCAATGGAGTTGCTACATCTACTGAGATCAAGAAGCAATGAAATCAGAAAGCTGCTAGCACATCTGACAGATTCAGAGCCACAGCAAAAAGATTAAACTCATCCTTTTAAAAATACATGCCCCTTGCCTTGCCCCTGGACGTGCATGAAGTTAGGGTTCAGATGTTAGGACTTCCACAAGGAAAATCAAAGGCACAGCAACGTTGCTTGTCAGAAGATTTATGAAAACTATACCTCACTTCTACCTTGCAACTCTCACATGCATTGGTTTAACAAAAGCTAGAGCAAGTGCCAAGGGTGCAGGGTGTGTGGGAAACACAGGTTTTAGCTTTCTAGCTTCTAAATACAGCCTCTAAAATGGGAGATTGAAATATGTTCAGTGAGTCAATCTGCCACATCTTCCAAAATAAGTATGAAGATAAAAATGAGGTTTAAAGAAATTTTCATTGATATCAAAAAATACAGCATATGACATTAGAAGAAAATCAAGTGAGGAGTGAAGAGAAATATGGCCAAATACAGCAACCAAGTATTTAAAAGATACACAGGGAGGAAGGAGGTAAAAGACTCAGATGAATGTAAAGAAGTTGGAGGAATAAACCAGAAGCAAATGCTGTTTGGGGTATCAAAAGAAGAGGCACTTTCAAAAAAGGAATTTTCAAGTTGTATGCTGCATAGAGGTCTTAAGAGAATCATTATATTTGTGAATTAGCATGCTAATTGTTACTTTTTCTAGAAGAGTGTCATTAGGCAAATGAGAGGAGAAACCAAATAGGGGATTAAAGACTGAATTGGACACAATGATACAGAGACAGTTGAGTCTAGAGAAGAGAGAGATAAGGGTAATAGTCACAGGAGAGGAAATAAGAGACAGACTTTCGAGACTTGAGAAAGACACGCTTTTCTGCACATGTGAAAGACACATATAAGAGAAAAAAAATGAAATATAGGGTAGTGATAAAATCAATGCCATTGATTCTTTTTTTCTATTTTTTATTGTTGTTCCAGTACAATTATCTTTACAAAGAACCAGCTCCTGGATTCATGGATCCCTTGAATTGTCTTTTTAGTCTCTCTGTCATTTAATTCTGCTCTGATCTTGGTCACTACCACCCACCCAAGCCATCCCCACCTCCCACCCTCGATCCTACACTCTTTGGCTTTGTCCATGTGTCCTTTATACATGTTCCTTGAAGACCTTTCTCCTTTGTCCCTCTGTTATCCCCTCCCACCTCCCCTCTGGTAACTGTTAATTTGTTCTTTACTTCAATGTCTCTGGTTATATTTTGCTTGCTTGTTTGTTTGTTGATTAGGTTCCACTTATAGGTGAGATCATATGCCATCTGTCTTTCATAGCCTGGCTTATCTCACTTAGCATAATGCTCTCCAGATCCATCCATGCTGTCTCAAAGGGTAGGAGCTCCTTTCTTTCTGCTGCATAGTATTCCATTGTGTAAATGTACCATAATTCTTTGATCCACTCATTTACTGATGGGCACTTATGTTGCTTCAAACTCTTAGCTATTGTAAAGCCACAGCAATTTTGAGAAAGAAGAAAAAGTAGGAGGGATCACAATAACTAACATCAAACTGTATTAAAAGGCCACAGTAATCAAAACAGTCTGGTACTGGAATGAGAACAGGCATATATAAATGGAACAGAACAGAGAGCCTAGAAATACACCCAAGTCTCTATGGTCAGTTAATATTCAAAAAAGGGGACAGAGGCATAAAATGAAGTAAAAATAGCCTCTTCAACAAATGGTGATGGGAGATCTGGACAGCTATATGCAAAAAAAATGAAACTTGACCACCAACTTACACAATTAAAAAAAAACTCAAGATGGATAAAATATTTAAATATGTCATAATACCACAAAAGTCCTAGAGGAGATCAATGCAGTCAATTCTCAAAGGAAGCAGGAAGTTCTCTAGTGTTCAGAAAGGGAGTCATTTTTTCCTCGGAAGCTAGTACTCTAAGTTGAGATTTATCTAGATTTGGGGAAAAGGATTGGAAATTGAGGGGTAAAGATATATCCTATGCTGTGTTGGGGGAATGGAGCATTGATATAAGTGGTTAGAGGGAGGTGCTCATACCTTGAAGTACTCCTGAGTGAAATGGGAAGGAGAGCCAGGAACACATTGTACAGATATTGACAAGTAATGAAACTACCTAGAACACTCAGCTGAGGTTAGGTGGGGACTATGGAGATCTGGTTGCCCAGGCTCCATCTCTATATGATTTCTTCCACATTGTAGATTTCACGAATGTATATGGTTTGACAGATTCAAACTTCAGTTAGTAGAATAACTGTATGGAAGGTCAAGAAAGTGAGATATTAAAGATTAGGCACAAAGTCTTCCATCATTTAAAAAATTGGAACATATAGCAGCATTTTTTAGTGAATAATATGTTAGAAGTGATACTGAGTATTTTAAAGAAATCTCATTTAACCTTAGCAATTATTCTAGATAAGTAATATAATTATCCCTACTTTACAGTGAAAGGAATTGACTTTTTTGGATTTTGGAAGACTATGTTTCTTATGATGTCATTTGGGCTAATTTAAATGAGATGACAAGCTAAAAAGATAAATGTTTATTTTTCTCTCTGATACAAAATAGTACAGAAGTTCTCTTCCACAAATTTGTCCAGGGGCCAACTTTCCTCTGTCTTGTTGCTCCATCATCTTCAAAATATTGTTTCCAACTCATGGTGCAATGTGGTTACTCCTGCCTTTAATATCTCGAGTTCACTCAAATTAGCTAGAAGAGGATAGAGAGAAGTTCGAAACATAACTATATGTCTATACCTAACAGCTAAGGAGGCTGGAAAGTCCAGTCTTCCTCTAGGTAGCCAAATTAAAACTGAAGAGTTATAAAAATAAAAGAAGAAAATAACAATTCATTTGCATAGGAGAATACCATTCTGAAACCATTTTTAAGGAAAATCAGGCTAGAATAAAACTGTGACCACTTTTCTTTTTTTTATCTTTATTTCTATGATTTTATAGAACTTGCATAAGAATCAACTTCTCTCAAATTTTCTCAGGGATGAGGTAACATCTGCAGAAGAAAATAACCAATGACTAAAACCAAAGTTTCTGACACACCAGATTCGGCCAGGGTATTAATCTCTTATTGTATCTTTTTATTTCTTGCTTGCTAAACTACAATTAATACAAACCCAAAAGGTAGAAAGGCCACCCATTTTTCCAACCTCATGGTAAATGTCTGTCACCATTCTTTCATTCCCCACTTCCACTGCTGAGGGAGGGGGAAGAGAGAGAGAGAGAAGTGGGTGGATGATAGAAAGATGATGATAGATAGATGATAGATAGATAGATAGATGATAGATGATAGATAGATAGATAGATAGATAGATAGATAGATACTTGCAGTTATTGCTTTATTTGTACTCTGTTTGGGTGGAAAGTGAAGATTCTCCTACTTTTAATTGGCTCATATCCATGAGTTGTCCCAATTTCCTTAGTAAGATTCCCACCACCAAATCATTCTCACAGTCAGGAAGCTGTTCTCAATAATCAGGCCATATGTTTATTTTATTTCTGGTACTACCTCCAACCCTCAGCTAAATAATTCTGCTACAACATCCGTGTTAAGTAGACAGTGTAGCCTGTTTTCATGTGTCTCATTCCTAGTTTTTTACATAGTTTTCTGTATAAATTCATCATCTTTTTCTTTAATCAGTTTTAGTTTCACATTCCTAGACTAATTTGTATCTTTTGGATCGTGGGTAGCCAAAAGAAGGGAACTTTTCTCACTAGGATCACAATGAGAAGAAATATGACCTTTCCTTTCATTGACATTGCATTAGTCACTTCCTGGAAGCTTTCAGGTCTATTGAAGATAACAAAATGGGCATTGATATCTAAATAAATGATATTACATTTGATTCATCTGTATCATTTTTTTCTTGCTGTCCTCTGACAGATTGCATCTATATCAGATAAAGGTATATAAACATTATATATTATTTAGCTTTGATTTTACTCCACTGTTTCACTTATCTACATCAGGGGTGTCAAATTCATTTTCACTGGGGGCCACATCAGCCTCGAGGTCACCTTTAAAGGCCAAATGTAATTTTAGGACTGTGTAAATGCAACTACTCCTTGACAGTTAAGCGAGAGCTACTGCTGAGTAGAAACAAGGTGCTGGACCGGATAAAACAAGGTGGAGGGCTGGATTCGGCCCCGAGGGCCTTTGTTTGGCCTTTGTTGGCCAAATGTTGTTTGCCACAACATTATAGTCAGTGATCAACATTATAGTCAGTAATGAGTTGATAGAAAAAGTCGTTCTTTTTTTATCCCTTCTAATGCTCATCAGGAAACAGTAATGCCTCTTTCCCCATCAAACATGCATGGTATAAGGGCACTGTATGCCTGCCTGCCTGATAGCATGTAAAATTATGTTCTACCCATTCCAGGTTTAATAGAAATTCTCTGACGCTTATCCTTGTAGCATGACTCAAAACCCAATTAGATAGTAGCTTTTATCTAATAGAGAAAGAACACTAGATGTTTAAAATATCACAATTCCAAAAAACAACTTTAATTCAATCAGAGGGTGCATATATGCATATAATTTAAAACATCACTGAAAAGGCTTGATATGGAGTCCCTCTCACTAAGAAGAGTGCAAAGCTAGAAAAGTCAGTACCTATCACATTGTTTCTCTTTTAACATGAACTCTTAGCAAATTTTGTTTACTTAATATCTATAAGGCATATGCAAAGTAATGATGAAAATAATAGTACCAGTGTTACTAGCTAATGCAGGTAGTATTTCTACATGTCAGGTACTTCACACATTTTCACAATAATAGGTATCATGAGTATCTCATATGTATGAGGAAACTGAGTCACAGAAGGAGTAAGTAGCCTAGCCCAGATTCCATAGATAGTGGTGGAACCATAAGGACAGGATCAGAGTCCAGAGTTCATACCCTTAACCACTATGCTGTAGACACCTAAAGACAAATATTATTAACATGTTAATCTTGCTCTTTTTGTGATGTGATTGCTTTATTTTTAAAAATGCATTCAGATAGATGATAAGGGACCAACTTGAGATGAGCATCAATCTCAACCTCGGTGGTAAAAAAGAAAAACGGGCACAGGGACAAGTCACCATCAAAAGCACTAAGCCCTCATTTTAGAAATATTAAACCCCATCTGTCTCCCAACAATTCATTAATCATTGTGTTTATGTAGATGCTCTATTTTTATTATTTTTCAACATATACATCTTTGTACTGATAATAATATAATTCCTTCTATTTATGATGTTTTGGTCAATTGTATTTCTTAGTTTCTGTTGCTTGCAGCACCTCCCAGTTTACCATAGACAGTAAAGTTCCCCAGTGTGCTGTTCACAGATCCTTTTTGAATCATTAACAAATGATAAATGTTAAAAAATGATCAACACTAACATCACCCTCTGTTGCACACCCTACTCACCTCCTACAGTTTTGCTTCATTGCCCCATTATTTGTATCCTTTATTTATCATCTTGGAGTTTGTTTTGAATCCATATGACTACTTCACAACTACTCTAAATTTGAATCAATTTAGCAAATAACACTTTTAAAGTGTGGCATCAATTTTTCTCCTATAGTTAAAACATTGAGTATCTGTAACATTTACTTTAGCTTATACTTATTGGTATATTCTTTAAATTGGAAGAGGAAGACATGAAAAAGTGTTTGCTCACATATTCATAATATTCACTGAGCTCCTACTATTTTTGTTGAAGCATAGCACTAGGGACTAATATAAACAATATCCTTATGGTAGCATGAAAAGTGTGGTGATAGTTTATACTCACGTTTAATTAATAGGGTAATATGTCCCTCAAAACGATGACCACCACACAGACTTAAAATTGGTCATATATACAGATAGGACATAAATAGACTTAATACCAGTGCTTAAAAGTATAAAATGGGAAAAGACACTAATCGTAAGTATTTGATACTTAAAATACTAACAGTATATAAATAAGAGTGGAATAGAAAAAATATGAGAATTATATGTGATCAAAGTGAACCTGATAACAAAATGCTATTGCAGTTCTAGCTACTTTAAATACCAACTGATATTTCCATGTATATTTTCCTATATTATTGAAGTTATTAATCCATGTGTGTTGTGTCATGTCAGTTAAGGCTCTACATTTTCCTTTCAACATACTCTTTAGTAGGTGCTCATTGCTTTCTTTTTTTTTTTTACTACTGGTTTCATTAAAACAAATTATTTCAAGATATTTTGGGAAAATAATACTTTGCATACATGATAAGGAAAGGGGATAATTAACTGGAATGAAACATATTTAAATCTCAATTCCAGCAAAACTTCCATATATCAAAGTCCATATGATAATTATACCAAATAAGGATGTCTATACTTCCTAGATGTTTATAAAGGCATATTGTATAATTTAGAGGTCAAAGGCCAATAAGCTAAGCAATCATTGGAATTAAAGCTCAGAATTAATCCCAGTATTCAATATTGTCATAATATCCTATATCTCTCCTTTACAAAACATATCACTTACATAGTGAATATTATTTTTTTTAATTATTTGGTTAATGTGTGCTCACATTAAGAAAAGTATAGGACATTTTAGGGCTGCCCCATTTTCTCAGAAACCCAGGATCTAAATAAACTGTTAAAATTGCAATGTTCATCAATGGCATTGACACTATTTTTTAAGGTGGTAAAAAAATGATTTCTCCTTACCTCCTTTACACACTTGATCAGAGACTGAAGCCTTCATATATAGCATTAAGCAAGTATAGATTTTTTTTAATGCAATGCAACTTTAATTCCACCCAAGAGGACCTTCCAAACAACACTCTGTAGGTGCAGGCACAGGCCAAGACAGCTGGTATTCACACAGGCTGTGGAGGTCAGGCAGCAGGGTGAGAAAGAAGACGCTCCTCAATTTAGCAGTGACAATGGAAAAAATGCTGCCTAGCAATTGGGAATTGGATCTGGGTATATTTGCCTGTCTTTCAATTGAAGATACCAAAACAGGGATTTGACCAAGTAAATAGCAATCAGTTTCTGACTGGGAGCAAATACTTGACCTACAGAATTTTCTCTACATTTCAGAGAGAGAAAACAAGAACTTTGATTGAATGAATTAATATGTTTTATCATATATATAATATACACAGTTACAATCTGTTTATTAAAATTATAATAAATGACTTAAAATTAATAGTAAAAATAATTACAAACTAGGAAAACAATTACAACAGAAAAATAACTATAATACTATAATATATAATATTACTCCAAAATGACAGAGGAAAAAATATACTACACAAAAGAAGAAATATATGAACAGTATATAAATATTTAACAGCAATATAAAAAATAAGGAGTTAGGATGTTTTCAACTTTCAAATCCTCACTCCTGATAATACAGAGTAGGGTCACTCATACTCTGATGGTAGGAGAGTTTGTTGAAACAACATTTCTGGAGACCACTTTGAGGTTATATATCATGTCATTAAAAAAGAGAAGGTATCCACTTTGACACAGTAATTTCTAATTATAACCATATCTGGTATATATGAACACATTAACAAGTGAATATATTAATTCTTAAAGGGCTTAATTATTACAGTGTTAGGATTCACTATAACAAAATTTCACAAACAATTAAGCAACCACTAAAATTTATATTCATAATCTACCACTTCACTGGGAAACCAGAGAACCTATGCACCCCAATGTTCATAGCAGCACAACTTACAATAGCCAAATGCTGGAAGCAGCCTAGATCAAGAAACTATGGTACATTTACACAATGGAATACTATGCAGCAGAAAGAAAGAAGGAGCTCCTACCCTTCAAGGCAACATGGCTGGAACTGGAAAGTATTATGCTAAGTGAAGCAAGCCAAGCGGTGAAAGATAAATAGCATATGATCTCACGTATAAGTGGAACCTAATTAACCAAACAAATTGGCAAGGAAAATAGCCAGAGATATTGAAATTCACAACAAACTGAGAGTAACCAGAGGGAAGGGGAGAGGGAAATAACATGCGAAAGGAGGAAAGGGACGTAAATGGACATGAATGATGGATCCATGGATGGAGCCGAGAGGGGACAGGATTGAGGGTGGGAGGTGGGCATGCGTAGGGCGGGGTAAAAGGTGGCAGGAAAATGGAGATAACCATATTTGGACATCAATTTTAAAAAAAGCAAAAATAAAATAAAATAAAAGATAAAAAAGAAAATGATAGAACAATAGCTGTGAAATTATCTAGCCACTGAGAGCACTGAGAGTGAGAATTTATCCAAATTTCATGATCTACATCACAATTGAATTGTTGTTTTAGAAATTCACTTCAGCTTTATTTTTTGAAAGTTAATTTGGATCTTTTAGGAATGGCACCTACTTTTAAAGCATCCTTTTATTTTAAAAAATTTAATTGTATTTTTTTCATTACCATTTAGTCCCAGTAGGCCCCCTCCTTTCCTGCAATCACCACACTCTTGTCCATGTCCATGAGTCCTTTTTCCTTTTTGCTCAGTCCCTCCACCCACAAGCCCCCTCCCTTAGCTGTCATTCTGCTCTCTATCTATGAGTTTGTCTCTATTTTGCTTGTTAGTTCAGTTTGTTTGTTAGATTCCACATATAAGTAAAACCATATGGTATTTTTCTTTCTCTCACTGGCTCATTTCACTTAGTTCTCCAGGTCCAATTTTATCCATGCTGTCACAAAAGGTAAAATTTTCTTCTTTTTTATTGCCAAGTAGTATTCCATTGTATAAATGTCCCATAGTTGTTTTATCCACTCTTCTACTGATGAAGTATCCTTTTCGATCTACATGTTCCAATTGTAGAAAATTAATCCATTGTAAATCTTCCCCCATGAGTGGGGAAGAATAAGCAGTATTTTAAGTGTCATAGTCCTTCAGTTTATATATTCACAAAAATGTTGTGTTCAAGTACACTTTTCCTCAGAATAGGCACCCCAAATTTGTAGTATATTAAGAAGTTTAAATATTATTTGGGAAAATGACAATATTTCATGATTAATTTTATTATACTAATTATAAGTTCAAACTCTGATTAGAAATATTAATCTACAATACATCACCATATTTTAGGAAAAGTTTTTCTGAATGTGATTAAATAATGTTATTTTTTTATGAGTTGTACCATGTGGAAGATTCTTTCGATAACAACTTCAGAGTTAGTTTCCTTAAATGAATGAGAAACCCCAACTTCACCTTTCTAGGGGAAATTATTATAGAATTAAAAAGTTAAATTAGTACTAAAAATCATGAATGAAGACATTGGTTGATTTGAGAAGATAATAAATTTTTAATATAAAATGTTTTGCCTACCCATTACAAAAAGTCTTACCTTATCTAAGTTTCTTTAATTAAATGGCAGCAGATAATATTCAGATTGGTTTCTGGACAGTTTTATTATTATTCCTCAGAATGTTAGGTAATATATTATTAGATATATTCTTTGGCCTTTTGAGTAACATATTGAAGTCTACAATGAAACATTACAAGCAGTGTTAATTTTCTTTCATATTATTTGAGCTATATTGCATTTAATGTTTCACCTTTTATCCTCATAAATCCTTAGAAAAATGACCATGCTATTTATAAAAGATGAAGAAAGCATTTCTATGAAGATAGCTTTCAAATCAGTCTCCAAATACCAGACATAAGGGAGGACCAATAACTATGTATAAGTGGCCAAAGTAATAAAAAGGTTGTGTATAAGATTTTAGATCGCTGCTTCTCCAACTTTAGAGTACAGGAGAACCTACAGGGATCTTTCTAAAATTCAGAGGTTGATTTAACACAGGAGTGTCAAACTCATTTTCAGTAGGGGCTACATCAGCCTCATGGTTGCCTTCAAAGAGCTGAATGTAATCTCAACTTCTTAACAGTGAAGGAGTAGTTACATTTATACAGTCTTAAAATTATTTCAGCCCTTTGAAGGCAATTGGGAGGCTGATGTGGCCCCTGGTGAAAATGAGTTTGACACCCTTGATTTAATAGGTCTAGGATAGGCCCAAGAGTTTCCTTTCCTAACAAGCTCTCAGGTGATGCTAATACTCTTGATCAACCCACTAAACCTGGAGAAGGCCCATTATCTGTCTCCCACTTACTAAGACTCAGCTATGTATGAACACAATTCAGACTACAGAATAAACAAGCCTAAATGTTCTATTCTGCATCCTTGAAATGAAGAGATGGTTTCCAGCTCAGCACAAAACTTTCCCTAAGCCCCTAACAATCCTGGAGAATCTCTCCACAAATCTTCCTGCAGGCTTTTCAGCACACTGAAGCTCCTGAAGCCTCCTTCTAGCTTAAATGCATGAACTGTGCCACCAAGTTCACTATCAATAAACACATGTTCAATAATCTCTGACTGCAGGAAATAGTAACAAGAACAAAACAGAAGAGGAGCATGAAGAGGCCCTTGACCTTGGTTTTAAAAGATCCATTTACAGACATAGGAAATGCAAAAAAGAAGACAGCTGTAATATGAGATTGCTCATGTTCAGGGTCATCTGAAGGGGCATACAGAACTTGAAGATCAAGGAGAAAATAGTAACTAAGGAGAATTATCCCAGTAAGGAAGGAGCGGCACAGAGGAGGTGTGACTGGATGCAGATCTTAAAGAAAGGGTGAGAGTTTCCCAAATATGTGTCTATAACACCTGTTAGTACAGTTTTACAAAGAAATACACCTTCCCACAGATTCTGCTTAAATATCTTAAATATACTATTCATTCTATAACAGGACAGCTGTAAAAGAAGAGAGCAAATGGACTTCTTATTAAATGGGCACTTTAAAATTATCAGACTTTTTCACTGGGACAAGAGAGTTTCCTTGGAGCATATTAGACTTTCCTTTATGAGGGAGGAGACAGTAAGCAAGTAGACAAGATATGGCAGTCAGTCAATTTGCTGAAAGACAGCAGGGGATGGACCAGAGTGACCTGATAGGAGTTCTCTGGCAGAAAAAGTCCCAAAAGATACAAAAAGCAAAACCCACTCAGAGGAAACTGGGAGTTGCATCTGGAGAGCTGGACTCCTCAGGCGATGTGTTAGCTGTTTTGTATGACTGGTGGTGGAATTCTCATAGGTCTAGACATCCTGGTATAATCATTTTGCTTAAGGGACAAGTAGCTGAATTAAAAATATAAAATAAAAGGAGCTATAACCCTGTCGCCAGAGTGAGGCATCGCTGTGCCTGAGCAGCAGCAGAGGGAAAGCTATTGTTCCTGGAACTCTACAGGACCGTTTTCTACACGTTGTGTGCCTGCAGAAAGCAATCACTATAGTTGTTCTTGTTCTTACCACACTTATTAAAAGCGATGTTTTACCCACAGACTCCTAATTAAATATGCTTCTGAAGTTCTTGAACAAATCAGAAGTTCAAGGGAAGACATTAAAATAAAGATAATTGAGCTTCCTGTTACTAGGGTATGTATAATTAATTAGAAAATGAAAAAGATAACATTGTAATTACATAAGTTTCTATAAATTACCATTCATTCTTCCACAAATATATATTAGTGGCAGACACAGTACTAAGAACAAAGATTAAGAAGAGAACAAGAGAGACAAAGATCTTATTCTTATAAATTTTACTGTCCTGAGAGCCAGTCCATAAGGCCGATCCCAGAAAAGCACCTAAACGTTTATGGCCACCTGGGCTGGGTAACTGCGGAACTTGAGCTAACATGCTTGCCTTCTATTGCCATGTAGAACTCTGGAGCCCTCAAGCATATTATGAGTTTTCTCCATTTAGGTAAATGAATTCTAATAATCCTGCAGAAGGAAATCATTTGCATAGGAGAAAATAGACCCATAATTATTGCAAGAAGGAAAAAGCTGGGGCAGGAGGGTGTTAAGGTAGTTACACGACAAGCCATCTTTTAACTGCATGCAATAATACGTATATAATCATTTTTAAAGCATCAACTAAAACCAGCATATTTTTCATTTATGAAAACACCACAGGATGAAGAACACATGGAGAGACCAATCTGCCTTAGAGCATGTTTTGTCCACACACAACTTTAGTCAATGAGATAAACTGTGCATAATAAACTTTTTCATTTTTACAAATATTTTCTTTGTAAGGCTGCTGCCATCAAATGATATCAAATGATTAATGAATTCAAAGGCAGGTTTCAAAGGCTTGTGGAACATCAGCCGCTGAAGCACTTAATGATTGGCAGATCCTCAAAACTAATGGTACACATCAAGTTACAATTTAACAAGTTTAAGACTAAATAAGCACAAATTATCTTCTGAGGGTTGTGTCTCAAAAACACAGTTTAAGACATGCAATTTTTCATTCTCTATGTCTGGTTTATATTTTTAAAGCATATCAAGTAGCAGCAGATAAGGAGACATGACGTGTGTTTTGGTTAAATTATTTGTTACATGCCAAGGTTCCACTCAACCTAAATGACTTCATAACAGTATGCTTACAGCTGGATGGTTATTTTACTGTGTTCAAACTCAAGATTTTGACATCACACACAGTTAGGCAGCGTAAGCCATTCTTTAAAGAATTTAATATGCAATTCAGGGACAGGTGTGAGTGGGGATGGGAGGCCGTGAAAAGATGGAGAGAAGAAGCACATTTATTTAACTCCAAGCTAGGAAAACCATGGCAGGATTCCCAGCCTCATATACTTATTAGCAAGTTACATGAAATGTCATTTATCAGCAACCTTAGTAATGAGACTGACTATGATAAGAATTCATCTCCATTGCCAGTAATCCCGACTAACATACCAGCTAGAGCCAACACTCCTTTTATTAAATGACACATTCTAATCATCACCTCTCAAAAGGCTTGCAAAGTGTAGATACAAGCTTAAGTGTCTCTTCTTGGCCTCCATTTGCATTATATTCCATTTACACTGAGATGTACACTCAGCATCAGTGCACCATCTGTTATTTGCTTATTGATTTTAAAGCTTACCCATTCTGCATAGGCACAGTGGTCAATAGCAAGCAATCCAATTGATGGATAATGAATTCAGTTTTTGTCGACTGGCTCTAATTTACACTGTCTTGGGAAAATCGATGTTGTTGGTAGCCCCCATATCCCAGCGTCCCATTTGCTTGCTCCCTTGCACACTCACAAGTCTAACTGGCCTCCAATACTATAAGCTGTCTACACTGTCCAAGTCTTCTACAATAACCAAGTGTGTATTAGTTAAGAGCATACACTTTCCAGCCAAAGATAACAGAGTTCAAATCTTTCCTAAGCACTGTTGTATGGCATGCAGTAAGTCAATTAATCTGCATGTGCCTCAATTTCTCAGCTGTACAAAATGAATAATTATGTGCCAGAGGGCTGAGATGAGAGTTATATGAGATAATGAAGTACTTAGCATAGTACTTTCTACATAGTGAATACTTGAGAAATGATAAGAGTTTTTAGTATTACAGGTTGTACCAAGCAGCTCAATGCCACTAAGACTGATTTCTTTACACTCTCTTTAACTTTCACTCTAGCCTAAGTTTTATGCCATTGCCCTCAACATTCTGTTCTCTGCTGGCAAAAAATAAAAAATAAAAAATAAATTAATTGTACCTGGTGGTCTGAGAATGTGCCAAAGTGTGATGACAATTTAGGAGTTGGTATCAAAATCTTTAAAAATGTGCATAACTTTGGGTAGAGCAAATTCCTTGTAAGGGAATAAGCATGGAGATCTATAAAAGTTTTCTGTAGGAATCTTTACTTAGGCATGCTATAATAGTAAAGCTTTGGAAAACTACTCAACATCCAACATTATGTGCTACCTTAAATAAATATGTAGCATACACAACAGCATGTTTTGCAGCCATTAAAATGATACAGAGAAGAATATTTAATGACATGGAAAGATGATATAAAAAATAACCAACTGAATGGGACAAATACCATGATCCCAATTTTGTAAAACAAAATAATAATATATTACAAATTTAGCAAGACAGTATTTATCTGGTTGAAGGATTTTTCTTTTGAAACCCTAAATGGTTTTCCTCTGTTGTGCAAGTTTTAAAAAAATCAGCTTGTATCAATATTTGCTCCAAAATAGCAAAATTTCGACATACAAGTTCTCCAGAAAGCCCTTGTCAATGGGAACTTAGCAATGAGATTTTAAGGCAGACCACTAAAAGAAGGATATTAGCTTATTCAGCTTCCCAAACTATATTTCCTCAAATCTTCTGCAACAGCTCTGAATCTAGTTCATTACTAAAAATGGTAGATGAATTCTATTGTCACATTATACTCTGTATTAAATATATATTTTCTGGGGAAATTTAATAAATGCTTTTCTCTCATGAAAAAACCTTAAAGATGTCTTTAACTTAATACATTTGTTCTAACCACTACTTTAAATTCATTTAAATTTAGACACTCCTGTTATATTATTTAATCTAAGTTGAATGTTAACATAAGTAGAACATTTGAGAAATGTGATGAAACGAGATATAAGTCATATGTATAACCTTAATAGTTTCTCTTTTGGGAGGATTTCACATAACATCAAACACTGTCTTTCCTTGTGGTGTCTTAGAACAGATAAATTTATTGACAAAATCTTATTTCATGAGGGACGTGACTACCACTTCTAGATGCCACTTTTTTTACTAGATTCCATGTCACCTTTTCCCTTCCCTGAATCTCTCTCATTGAGGTTCTGTCCTGTGGGGGACAGAGGGATTAAGGTTTTGGAGTCCATAACCATTTAAAAAGTCACAGTATCAATATCTTATATGTTCCCACACATATATGCACACACACCATAAATAACTCTATGCATATTTTAAAAGTTTTAAAATTCTTCATAATGATGACTCCTTTAGTGATCCATGTGAAGTTAGGTTTATTTCAAATAAATTTTTAAATTTTTATTTCTTCTTTTATTTCTTATTTATACAAGACTTGCCTAATGTGCTAAATGTTTGCTTAGCCTACCCACTGCATAAACCCAGCACCAAGCAGCCTGAATAATAAATTAGTAATGAACATATTAGGTTGGTCAAAAAGTTCATGTGTTTTTTTCCATAAAATAATAGACACATTTTTCATTTTCACCAATAACTTTATTGATTTAGATATTTTGAGTATGTCAGCTATCTCCTGCATGGTATAATGTCCATTGTTCTAAATTAGTGTCTCAATTTGATCGCTATCAACTTCAACTTGTCTACCTGACTGTGGAGCTTCATCCAGTGAGAAATCTGCAGCATGAAACTTTGCAAAACACTTTTGGCACATTCATCAGTCACAGTACCTTCTCTATACAGTGCACAAATCTTTTTATTTGCATTTCAGTTGCATTTTTACCTTTCTTGAAGTAATAAAGCATCATATGCCAAAAATGTTGTATATTTTCTTTTACTTTCACTAACAAACTGGTATCACAAAAATTCACCAATTTTGATGTTTTTTAAATGCACACTGATATGACAGCTGTCATAATACAATCTAACAAAATTGTCTAGAATGAAGTAAAAGATAACTAAGTACTACTAGAGCCATCTTACAGAAAAAAATTTTAAAAAACTTTTTGGCCAACCCAATATAGTCATAATTATCGATGACTAGGTATTTTGAGCATGGTAGAAGGAGAAATCTCCCAGTCTCTTCCCATTCTGTTCAGGCTGTCATTTATCTAAATGTTTAAGCATGAAATGAACTGTGAATAAGGACATGGTCACCCAGAAAGAAAAAAAAATGATTAAAGCCAGGTCCTCCTTTTCTTTGCCAAAGTCAGCATTCACTTAGCACTGGAAGGACAGTCACGTCTGTGTCTACAAGCAACCCAAGGTGTCATTTAGGGCTCCACATGCACTTATCACTTCAAAACAGGAGGCCAATTCGGTTACCCTGTTTTTGCCATTTTTTTTAGTAATGCTAGTAAGGAGTAACACAGTGTTACATAGTGCTAAGAATACATTCTTTGGGACCCACATGCCTAGGTTTGAATTGCAGTCTCAAAACTTACTGGCTGTTGGAACTCTCTGTGCTTCAGTCTTCATTTTTAACGTTGGACTGATAACAGCACTTCATAAGTTATTGTGAAGGCTTAAAATGTTTAAAGTATCACCAAACGCATAGCAAGCACGTAGAATAAATGGGCAATATTGAAATGAACAGAAGGGAGAGTGGGAAGAATTTAGGCCTGTGGGATAGTCCAAATCATGTAGGACTCTGTCATGGAGTTTGGATATTTTTAAGTATGCAAATCCATTGCAGATTGTGGGGTTAATGTAGATTATATGTGCAATGTATCTACTATAATGTCTAACATATTAAAGGTATATAACCTTGATTATATAGTTAACACTCAATGTATAAAATGAATATATACTACATATTTTATACAATATCAGCTGGAATGACTGATTGCCTTTTTAACAGCAGTGAGACATGCAGTAGTCATTTATCTGAAAATTCAGCAGTTGGCTTCAAGAAACCTGCTTATTTACCTAAGGTTTTTGCCAATCCCAGTACAAGCCAAGGTAAATTCCATAATGTGAATATCTACACTTTCAATATGAACAGCTCTACAGGATCACAGAAAGAGTGTTCTCCCTAGTCAATCTTTAGCACACAGTGCCTTTGGGATAGACCGGTGTTACGGCTCCTGCAAAGTTAAATTGCATTCCCATTTAACATAAATGTGCCTTATTAAAAAGCAAAAGAATGGCTATTTAGAGTTATGCCAGCTCCTAATTAAAAAGAAATTGCAAGCCCACGGCAAAGTGAACCTGCTGCACTCCAAGTCTCAACAGAAGCAAGCTACCCTGAGAGAGCCTCAGGGCTCCAGGGGCTGTTGCTGCTCAGCACGAGAGAGGAGAGGGCGCCAAGCTGGGGACTGAGGGAATAGAATGTGCCCACATGGAGAGTAGACATGGCCCCTCATTCCTTACAAAACCAAACTTGTGAAATCCAGAAAGAAAAGACAGCTCAGAGTTTCAGTACTTAAAAAAAATTATGCATAAAGCATTTTAATATAAAAATTATATGAGGTCTGCCAGAATATAAAGTAGAATTATAGATATTTTTATCTCAGAGGTTACAGAAGAGTTTCGCCTCAGGAACAAGGTGACAATTAATACTAACTGAGCACTTTGTATTAATATGTGAATCAGGATTATGGATTCCCAATAGCTAGCAATGTGTAAATACAATTGATTCCTGTTAATCTAAAGAGTAAACTTCAGTGTTAGAGAAATGTAAGCATTAAAGATATTCGAAAGACAAACGTAGATGTAATATTATACAGATAAGAAGATGATGTAGATATTATATTTATCAGTAAGACATTCATCGTATTTTATTAAGTATAAAAACAAGTTACAGATCAGCATGTATTTCATAATCTCATTTTCAGAAAATATGATTCACAAAGACTTGCATGGGAGAAAATCTGGAAGGCTACCCCTTGAATTATTAACTGCTCTTATCTCTTAAAAATGGCTATTTTTAATCTTTTCTGTTATATGTTATTTTATAATAATATCCATAAATATTTATATGATGTAGTTAAGACCACAAAACTTTACATAGGACTAGCTTAAACTACAAAAAAAAATTTTGGAAACTTGAGTTCCCAGAACAAACAAACAGGTTCACAATAGATTGAAATGCCTAACTGTTGCAGCATTAAAAATATCTTAAGAATCCACTGAAGGCCACACAGAATGCAGATTCCTGTGGCTTGGATCGAGCACTAAACTAGAGAAGACTTGCCGTGTGGACGGGAGTAGCTGGCTGGCTAGACAGCATGCTCACCTGGCCATCTTCAGGAGAATGCTGTTACTAGCAATGCTGTGAAATGCACCAAGTGTAAGCCCAGGCAAAAAAAAAAAACATATGGATCTAGGCCAGCAAGTTCTTCTCCTCATATCTGTTGAATGCTAAATTAATACTTGCTGAATGACTGACTATTTAACCAAGATGTAATTGGAGAAACCTTAGACACTGCAACAGATGTACCTCTTTTCCAGTATGCCTTAGAGAGATCTGTGATTTCACAGGCACCTGCCCATGCAAGACAAGATCACATGCCTTGCGTCCCTGTATACATTCACTCTGAATGGCTTAAGACAGTCTGGTATTAATGAGACACTGTAAAGTTATATCCACATCTTTTAGAACCTCATGTGAGAGTACTGCTTACATACACAAGCTGCATTAATCCAGAATTCATGTGCAGTGTTCAAACAGTCATTTCTCCACAGAGCAAACTTCCCATTGCAGCACAGTAAGCAACCTCATTTCCAGATTTTGAGAAAGATGCTCTGCGTAGGTGCCAGCATTTTGGCATTATGGCATGCCTCCTAGACAATCAACTTTGCTTTTTAATTACATAAATTTCTTGCCTTTTAAATATAAAAATATGAAATTAAAATGCTTTTAAAGAATAAAATGAACAATACAGAAGTATATAAAGAAAAGAGCAGAATGTCCCCTTATTTAACCAGGACCATCAATGTCCTGTATAAAGTAACTTTGCATAAATTTAAAAATAGGTTTTCCTTTGTGTGAGATAAAAAGCACACATTAAAATTAGTGTTTTCTCATACAACTTTAACAGCATACATGTTTAAGTGATGCCAGAGTGTGGTTTGTACAAGGAGCACTCAGGCCAAGATCTCTATGTCCATGTAACATGTTTTGTGTGTTCTCTTGAGTGCACATATAAACACATATGCCAGGCTGGGCTCTCCTTCATTACTCTGACACCCAAACAAGAAGCCCATAATCACCAACACTGTACTCTACACAGGTGCCCACACTCTCCTATAAGCTAAATTATGCATGCATGTGATCCCTGGCCTCATAGATATGGCTCCCTTGACAACTACACAACTTGAACAAATGAATGCATTGATACAAGACCTTTCCAGTCCTTCCCCAACACCCCCCAACCCCAAACCCATTTGTCAGGGATAACAGCACTGTACATGTGTTGGAAATCACTCTTTTTATCCTCACCCAAGGACAAACCAGGTATCACGTGCACCTGCGCCTGGACAGGGGATCAACCCGCAACCTAAGTATGTGGCCTGACCAGGAATTAAACCCACAAGCCAGTTGCAGGATGACACTCCAACCAAGTCACACCACCAGGGCTGGAAATCATTTTTAAATTGACAATTAATGAGAAAACCCATTAGAGACTCTCCTTTGTATATGTAAAGCTAACTTGGATCTCCATTAAGGAAAAACATATTCTTTACTGTAATCTCTGAAAGTTTAAATGCTACAAGGCAGTTTCAAGTAGCAGATGCTAATACAGCTTGTTCTTTCTCCACTTACACTTGAAAACACTCTTGCAAACTCAAGGGAAACTTTTCCATTCTATATTCAAATGGCAATAGGGAAATTTTGTAATACATATCTGTATCAAATTTGGTGTGAAAATGTGCTTTGTGAAACTTGTGAAAACTCACATCTGAGGCATCTTTCTAAATAGGACCATGTGGAGCACATTTTATACCCATCGGTGTCTTATACTTCATCTCTCTAAATGACGGCATGTGGATTTCAGATCAAATGAAATAAAATGCTTAGGGTCTTCTTTCCATGCAAGACTCTATTTTCAACAGGAATACAAGCTTAACATCACGCTGCCTTTCCACATGACTAAAATTAACTGTGTGAATAAAACAGATAAATGTTTTGTTTTACCACTCATCCACGAAAACGTAAGAAATACTTTTAGATATAGTTTACAAATATAAAGAGTTGCTGAACTAAAGTCTTTATAAAATTTACCCCTAAATGTACTGCTGTGTATGAAATCAGAAAAAAAAAATTGTTGTATCTGTTTCCTTGTTTTTGTGAAATAATCTATCATCAACAGAAAAGTCTGGGTTAAGATTTATTCCAATAATGTAATAAAGAGAATCCTTATGTAATTTATTTAAAAGAAAAAATAGGAGGATTTTTTTCTAGTCACTTGGTCAGGACAAGGCTGATCCTAGATCAAATTTTGAAGGAGCTTGTTTGTCCCTCTGGCCTCCTCACTAACTGCCCACACCATTCTTTTAACAATTTTCTCTCTCTGTCCCTCCTGTTTCTCTAACCCTTTTGGTCATTCCCACCCCAACCATTTTCCTCAGACTTTGCTACCTCTTTATTTGTGGAGGGCCCTCTATTTATAATGGCTAATTTAGTACACTAATTCAGATTGAGGCAAACCTAATGAAAATGCCAAAATGTGTCACTGTTCCAATGTTAATTAAATTAAACACTTAATTACATTTATTAGTGACAAAACTGTTGTCACTAAAAAAGGGAGTAATGGTGGGAATTTGCAATCGTCCAGAAATCTAAAAGGAGAGTGATTTGGGGATGAAAGTCTCTTCAGCCCTCTTTAGTTTACACCATGCAGACCCATATGCAATTCATACCGTTCTTCATGGACACATCCATATTTCTGGTTCAGGAAAAGCACTATGTCATTGACAATGACAGTCAGTGGTGCATCTTCAGATTGAATGTGAGATTGGTGAACTTCTATGCACTAGAAATTGGCTCTGCCAACACAGCTATGTAAAAGAAGGCTGATTTTCACGGGAGGTATTTAGCACTGACAAACCCACTCTTTACGAGAGCTCACCAGACACACCATTGTGGTTAGTAATTAAAATCGAATGGACTCTTTTTCTGACTCTAATCCTAATTCATAGAAATTTGGCAACACCAGCCAGAGGGCTGATGGAACAACTTACTAAACGTCGCTCCAATGGCCTGGAAGCAGGAGCGATTCTCCCAGAGCCCCAAATTCACACCTAGATATTTCTCACTCAGCACCTCTTGTTAAATAGAAATGATGGAAATACCAGTTATTCTTAGAATCATAATATCAGTATTTCCTTTTTTACTTCACTTATTATTCAAAACTTTGACCAAATCTTAGAGCTAGCAATATCATTAAGTTTGAAATTGAAAAATTTAAATGCCAGACTCTCTATATTCAGATTCTTAGAAAAAGGCTTATTCTTTACTTACCTTTTTGTTTATAACTATGACCCCCGCATTATCTAGTCAATGCAAGGAATAGAATTCAAGGAAGCAAAATCCAGTTGTCAAATAATTACTTCAAATTTTACAAGAACATTAAGGGAATCCAATTTTTAGCTTACAAACACACTTTGTTAAATATCTTTCTCCAAGACTCATGTAAACCACAGCCACTTCAGAACACATCACCCTACAAACCTCCAGGGTGGTGGCGGGGTTTTTTATATACTTTTCATTTTGCTCTCTCATAGTTCCCCCCTCTCCCTCTTTTCTATTATATCCACTTGCCCAGCTTAGTGTCCCCAACTTCCAACCCACATTTCTGTCCTGGTTTCGAGCTATCCAGACAATTGCTTGTACATCAAAATATATTTAAAAACAAAATATATTCAGCATACACACATATAAGCATATACCGAAATGCACAAACTCAGTGCAATCAGAAAGACACAGTGTCTCAGGGCACAAATTCAAATCAAGCTCTGTCTTCAGACTTGCTCATTATACATCAGCCATTTGGTCCTAAGTAAGTCATCAGACTTCTATTACTATTTCCACCTACATGACACTTTTCACTTTTCCAAGTACTTTCTCATCTATCATTCAGAAATATTGTGAGGAGGAAAGCAAACCTTGTCACCCTGTGAGAATCTAGGAAAAGTCCTATGACATTTAAACAGACTCAAACATTACCATGGAATTCATACTGTCACCCAAAGGAAGTGTCCCTTTCAGCTTAACTCTTATGTGGAAGTCACTTTTGTTACTTTTTCTGCAAGGCTAATTATATCCCAGCCATCACCAAGAAAAGGTCATGTAAAAACAGAGCAAAGATGTACCAAAGCCACTCTCCATCAAAAACATAACTGTTCTTACTGGAAAGAAACATGAACTGCTCAGAAATATCATTGGTGTAAATCATGCACCAAGAGTGGAATTTAAGCAAATACATAAGAAAATTATGAGAATATTTTATTTTATTTTTTTAATATTTTATTTATTTATTTTTAGAGAGGAGGAATTGAGGGAGAAAGAGAAGGAGAGAAACATCAATGTGTGGTTGCCTCTCACATGGCCCCCGCTGGGGACCTGGCCTGCAACCCAGGCATGTTCCCTGACTGGGAATCGAACCAGCGACTCTTTAGTTCACAGGCCCGCACTCAATCCACTGAGCTACACCAGCCAGGGCAGAATATTTTATAATTAATACAAAAGGGCCAAATTGTTCAACATAGCAGAGGTGGTTATCAATGCCAGAACTACCCAAGAAACAAAATAAGGGCTGGGCTATTGGACAGAAAACACTTGACTAAGGCCCACATGGTTACAGGTTTTCCACCAGCCCTTAATGGGGAGAGCATAGACAACACTATCATAACTTGAGCATATACTAATTTTATAAACAAGCAACTCTACAGTAACTAGCATTACTCTATTATTTTTATTCTTCAATGAGGGTTCAACCATGCTATTTAATGCTTCTCTTATCATAAAGCCCCAAACTAATGAATCCTTTAGGTTGTATTTGTAATTATATATGTAAACCAGATAAACTCCTTATTAGCCATTCTTTCATTTATGTTGGGCAAGCCAAAAAAGCACCACCCTTTAAAGAGTATTATTTTCATTATTATTATTCATATTTGAGCTTACTGCACGTGGCAGAGTAATGACTTGGAAATGAATTCATTCAACAAGTTCACTTAACAAAACCTTACTATGTTCGAGGCTTTCTGCTATGTTCTAGAAATACAGACACGCACCCCTGCAAAGCTCATTGGCTTTAGGGACAGATGTGTATGCAGCTAATTTATAGTACAACATTCTAAGTGCTATTACTGGACTATAATGGCAATGTCACAGAGTGAATAGAGGTGAGGGTGGCGAAGAGAGGTGGGAAGTTATACAATTCTTTGAAAAGAAACAATACTACCCTATTTTATTTTAACCATAGCACTTAACAACAGCTTTAATTGTTTTGTTCATGTTTTAAAGGATAATTTGTAATCTTCCCCACCCCTTGATTTTAATGGCCACAAGATAGAGATCTTTTTCTCTTCATGGTGTCTTCAGTGCTTAAAACAGTACCCGACACATAGTAGGAACTTGTTATATGCTGAATTGGGTCCACCTCCAAAAATATTATCCAAAATTATACCTTTAGAGCACTAATCCCCAATGTTTCAGACATGACCTTATTTGGAGAAAGGATCATTACAGAGGTAATCAAATTAAAATGAGGTGTTAGGGTGAACTTAATGACAATCCAACTGTTTAATCCAATATGACTACTATCTTTATAAAAAGAGGAAATCTGCTCACAGAGTAAGATGCACATTGACAGAAGATGATATGAAGAGACACAGGGAGAAGGCAGCCATCACTGTCTCAAAAGGAACCAACTCTGCTGACACCTTCATCTCCTACTTGTAATGTCCAGAACAGTGAGGCAATAAGTTTCTGTTGTTGTAGCCAATCAGTTGGTGATACTGTTGTGGCAGAGCTAGCAAGCAAATACAAGCACAAGGTGTGTTTGTGAAATAAAGAAAGTACTAAAAGGAACAAAATCAGAGGAAGTAGAGAAGATGATAGAGACAAAATGTAGTTCTGACTGGACTTTGTGACAAATTCGGTCTTGGCAGTCAGGGAGAATGTTTAATCAAATACAATTTAGTAATACTAATTCCTATAGGAAAGATTAAGAATACAGAAGAAAACAAGTTTTGATTATCTATGTGCATGTTTGGACAATATCCATACAACTATGGCGGCCAAGGATTGAAGAATGTGGGTCTGGAATCAGGAAGAAGGTGAATGTACATATGGGATTCCTCTGGACTGCAAATTGTGTTTGATATCATCAGTGCAAAGAAGAGTGACTAAGGAGAACATGCAAATTGTGAACAGAAGTAGATCAAAGGTGGGCCTTTCTGGAAACAAAACTTATTAATGATGTACAAGGAATAGGAATAGGATTTAATTAAAGAACAGAAGGAAGAAGGAGAGCAAATGTTCTCCCAAATCATTTGGGAGCAAATGATTCTGTTAAGATTCAAATAAAAAGGGATTTTCAAGAAATTAGGGTAATCAATTGTACCTAACCCTGGAGCTGGGTTATAAAGGATTAGAACTGAAAATACTACTTTAGATTGGATCGTGCGTAGAGTGTTCGAGTCAGAAACCAGCATGCGATGACTGAGGAGTAAGGGGATTTGAGGAAAGAGAAGCCACATTTCTAAAATAAAGTTCAGAGACTTCTCAATGCATAGACTAAATTTGCCCAGGGCCAATCCAACAAAGAACCTAAAAATACACAAGCAAAACTTAGCACAATGTCCAACCTGGGGAATCCCCAGAATTTGTGAACAATCCCAAAAAGCTTAAAACATATTTGCTCAATAAAACGCTTCATTGTTTTAATTCAATATGTGAGATGATTATGTGCCTGGAACTGGAAATTTGATTGTCAGCCATATATACATTTTGCTAATATTTGAATGAGAAATTTTATTTCTTAACATGTAGAGTCTAGTTTATCAGCAAATCTTTTCAAAATATAAGCAGGACATTGAAAAGACAGAACTTAAAAAGATCCTTGATGTTGAAAGAGTTTGCAACATTTTTGAGTGACATCAGAACAAATTATCTATTGTTAATAAAGTTTCCAATAACAATATTGGACAGTATGCTCCATGAAGTCAGCAACTTCATCTGCTTAGTACATCATTATATTTTTATAATTTGACAAAGCCAGATTCAAAATGTGTACAAAATAAATATATGGTTAGTATTGATAGTGATTAGCTCAATGAAAATGTTCATTCATATGCACTTTCTCATAGGCCTAAATATATCTAAATTCTTTTGTTCTGGAAACAGTGAGACCAACAACTGATATGTACTATATTGAAATAAATGTGTATCCAGGCTTATCTACTAAAACATCAGAAAATATAAATGAGTATTTGTGGAAATTTTATTGGCATCACATTCCAGATAAAGTTTGTTAAAGCAGAACAATGTGAATCTAATTCAATTTTTAAACTTCAACTTTCGATAAACAACATTAAATGTTACTGCAACAACATCATTCTCAGCACAGTATGACTTCTGATAGCACTAGAGAAAGATAACCAAATTTCTGGGCAGAGCAGGTTTGTTTTTATTTTAAGCTTCATATAAAATTATTTTACTCAATACACTTAAGGTGAAGTTGGCCATTTCAACTGCCAACTTTTTCTGCAGCTCCAAACTTAGTAGAAGACCTTTAACTTTCAATGCCATTGATCAGAGGATGTCATTTCCACAAAGATCAATTAATTGCACAGTGAATCTTCTAAATGCAAATATGAAACAAAATATAAAGACAGATTTTAATTTTAAAATGTTCAAATTTCCTTCTGTACATCTCTGAAACTTCTTCAAAATTACAGACTAACAAAACAGTCCATTTTTACTTAAGAACAAGGATAAAATATTTGGGTAGAAGGATAAAAATATTGTTAAAATCTTTATTTCAATTCCTCACCAGATATAGGCAGAAATGTACCAGGACAATGAGAATTATTTATAAAGGAAATATATGTTGCAATTTAATGCTCTAAATGGGTCCTGGAAATTCTTAAACTTTTTAATGCTTTATTTTAAAATTAATAAGACCACCCCATTGAATATAAAAAACAATACAAAACGTTTATTCAATATAGAAGAAATATGGGGGATATATTACAAACTAAACAAATTTATTTACTCCTTCATTGAACTTTCTTTAAATAGAGAGGTATGAAATAATTCCCCTTTATTCATCCACATCTTCACAGACTCCTACTTTGTCTTTCCTGTGACATAAACTAGTAGTACAGTATTTTCGTGAATGGATGCATTAATAGTAATATGGCCATTTATATTCAGACTTCAGCAAACCTCACCTTGAGGGACCCTTTGTCTCATTGACTTGATTCATTATGAGTCTAACTAACAGGATTCCAGTTTCTCAGTATCAGTGTCCTATTTAGTTCTAATTTGTAACATCATAACCTTTGCTTAACCTCTCATTCAGGGAAGTATTACAGTTCCTCTCCTAGATGGAAAAATGCATAAATATTTAAATCTTAATTCAGAGAGAGTAAGAATGATGTTAAAATGTCCCTTAGAGCCAAAATTTTAGTGGGTTGGAAGTAGTAGCATTAAGATATGACCAAAAAAATCTAAAAGGTATCAACATTTTCCTCTTGCTTAAATACTGTTTGCTTGTAAAAGATTTTTAAAATACCTTGAAGGTCTGAGGCTTTTCTCCCTATAGTCTTTTCATCGCAAAGACAAATGGGACATTGTTGAACAACTCAGAAAATTTTACAAAATAATTATGGAGATGCCAGTCAGGCAAGCTGCATTTTATTACTTCTCAAAATGTGGCTTTGATAAGTCGAAAAACTTCAACATGCTTATCTTATACTTTACACCCACAAAATCATGGAACTAATCATAGTTTATGAAACCATGTTGTCAAAATAAAAAAATTATAAAAGTATATAAATTTGAGATTAGATTAATTTCAGCAGTCATTCAAAGTAGTAATTTAAGTACAGAATTTGAGATAAATGCTTGCATTATTAGGTAGATATCTTATTTTAAAAGAGTAATGTGAGAATTCTTGACAAGCCAGATTAAATTTAAAAGTACTATATATGAGAGTTTTAGAGTTGGCAAGATTGCATACTCAAAAATAAATTGACATACCACCTGAAAATTCATTTCAATGAAAATTATATTGAACTCACCAATTTTCATCTTTTAATCTAACATTTCCTAGAGAAAGAGCATTATGATTCAAAACATACAGAGATAAATATTGCTACTTCTTCCGTTTCAAAGGGTTTTTCTCTTCATGTTTCCGTTAGGGTCCTGGATTCTTATTGAACTAATCATGACTTTCAGGCTTGAGGACTTGTGGTTTCTGTGCTGTGTGTTCACTGTGTGGCCCATGTTGGTTGGCCCCTAAGATTGCTAAATTGATGTGTCACTCAAAAGAGCTGAATGACAAACAGCATCAATTTCCAAACAAAGTAAGACATTACAACAATGAACAACACAAGATACCACAGAAATTCAGTCTGAACTGGACAGCATAAACCCTACACACAGGCCAAAGCACATCTTTTCAAATGTTTATGGTGGCTGATAACCCTGATGGAAATACCTCCAAGTGTACACCCTTAGAGGAGAGAAAAAGTTCAAAGACAATGTGCTCAGGAAAATTCTTATTTCGGGAATAAGGACTGATAAGAGAAGTTCAGATGACATAAGGAAATGATAAGATAGTATCCTGTAATACAGAATTATTGCAAAAGTATCATGAAAGTACCCTGAGGGTTTCATCAAGATACAAATGGAACAGCAAGGTGTAAAGGGAAGTTAGCCCAGAGTGGCTGATTAACACTCAATCAAAAGGCTTAGAGAAAACTGGAATTAAACAAAACACAATCACCTAAAGTACACAGTGGCAGTCACAGAGCAGGAACGTACGTGAGAAAGACAAATGTTATGTGGTTAATGCAGTATTGCTGTTGGCGCTGTACCTATTCTATAAATGGAGAAATGCAGACTCACACATGTACAAGAACACAGAGCTATTAGTTGCTAAAGCAGCCCCAGTTTTTTTTCAACAGTAGGTTCACCTTTATTCCCACCTGACCACTTATACTCATTGAATTCCATGAATTAAAAAACTTTCAAAAATATTTAGAAGGCTACCATAGGATTACTGATGTTTAATTTTATGAGAACATTAAAACAAAATCAAAAGACAGCCCAACAATAATCATCAGTTCACAAAAGAAAGGATATTTTTCTCTTTAAATTAAAAAAAAAATGTACTGTTGATGAAAGTTCAGTTTCCTTTTAATTTCACACACACAATGACAAAAAATCTACATCAGAATGAAATAAAGCCACATTTAGGCATCCTGCTCCCTGCTATAGCTGCCAGCCAGTATCGGCCCAGATCTGCATTAGAATTTTGCTGTAGTTGAATTGCCTGCAAGTAAATTTTTGAACCTCCTCCAGAACACATATAGCATATAACTTTGTTTCTAAGGCACATTTAACATTTTAATGTTTTAAAATTGTGATGTGACTAAAAATGTCAATATACATATTTATTATTATTACTTTTTCTTGACAATGGCTATATTTAATTCACCAATGCATCTTATAATCATTGATATTATAGTCTTGTGCAAAAACTGTATCTTTTGAATGAACTGATATACATTAAGCCAAAAAAATACATGAAATATATTTAACAATTTTCTATCCCCATTATCCAGTGACAGGAAAAAAGCAGGTACTCAATAACTGTCTATAACTTGGAAGTGAAATAAAGAGATAAGTTTCCGTGCACTCAAGGTACCTTTGCAGGATTCTACTTTTGCAACCAACATCCTCTAAGAAATTGAAGGGTAACAAAAAGCAGCTTGGAGTTGAGGTTTAATTTATTTATTTTTGCCTATAAATAATGCTTTTATCTAGGGTATCGGGAAATGATGTGTTCTAGTTAATCAAATATTCTGTTTAATAGATTATTATTCTATTTAATTCCATGCATATATCACTGATTATGAAAAATTAAACCACGATAAAATATACTTAGCACAGAAATTAGGTGGAAGTAAAGCATTATCTTTTCTTTGATCACTCAAAATGTACTTTAAAGCCTCATGCACACTATTCTGAAAAAGCAAGTACTGTAATGGAAATGTGAGCCAGGTATAATAGAACTCTTTGCTTAATAGGAAATCAGATATTTTCCCACAGTTCATGTCCTTTAATAAACTAGTTTAATGACCTTTAGTAAACTAATTCAAAATAGCCTTGAAACCATAAAAAAATCTCAAAAAATTTATTTTTTTAATGTTGCTTTCTTCTCTACATTCTTGGAAGACACAATGATATATTTCACCCTATTTTTTCCCTCAGTATTGTAATACTGAGGAAATAATATTGTATCCTCAGTATTTTTCATGTTTATTGGCAAAGTTTGATAATTATGACTTTAACTAGCTGAATGAAATTCCCTTGGGTTGATTTACCATAAATTTAGTCAAAGTTTTCTCAATTGTTAACCATTTTAATTGTACTGAGATAAACACTTTACTTTGCTACATATTTATTCAAGTACTTCTCATTACCTGAAAGTATGTGTTTGCTTAATGAGTTATTTCTGTCCTTCTATTAGTATAGAGTCCCTATAAGAGCAGGAATTGTTATCTCTTGTCCATCCTGGAATCCCCAAAATGTGGCACAACACCAAAATGTATCTACATGAGCTCATAAAAATTTGTTGAATGCATGAGTGAGTAAACAAGTCATCGTGCATACTTTCATTTGCTTAGATAGTTTCCCCAAACACGGGGATTTCCCCATCTTAGCTGGGCCTTGCTGTTTTCCCTCTAGGTGCATGAAGTACACTCTGGTTACAAAGTCCACATAGGAATTACAAAAACTTGAGTGGTTCTTATCAGGATGCCTGGAAAACTCAAAGTTAGTGATGAAATTGAAACGAGAAAGAGACAGAAAGAGAGGGAGAATGGTCAAACAGGATGAAATTAAAAAATCCAGAAACAAAAATAATAACAACCTCAAGACCCTGGGGGAAGCCATAGGGAACAAACTGCAGAGGAACTAAGAGGCTCATAGGATGGGATCGGTGGAAATGAGGTGTTTACAGGGAGAGTTCTGGGCAGAATTAAAAAGTCTAGGGAGAAAATGGGGAACCAATATTAAGAATAGAAAATTTTCAGTAAATTAGCTTTGTTGAAACCCCAAACCAAGCTAATTATCAGTATCCCCTAGAAACCAATTTTTATTCCTTTTAATAAAAATTTCCCAGTATTGGCCCTGGAAATTCTAATTCAGCATTCCTGGGTTTTGACCTACTAATTTGTGTTTTGAACGTTTTCCCTGGATATAAATTAAATTCCATATCATCTATTATAGAACACAAAGGATATATAATAAAAAGGAAAATGAATGCTAATGCTTTTATGGTTATCCCTAGATATGTAAGTGTTTATAAATGTTTGGGAATTCTCAAAAATACATATTTACTTCTATATCTGATTGTCTCCTAGATCTTTTATTCAAAATATATTACATATCAACTGTTAGTGACCAAAGAAACAATACCATACAAAAATTATAGTTAGTCTTGTTTTCAGAATGTGTTTTCTTGAGCTCTAAGTTGAATACAATCAAGTATATTCTATTTAATTGACAGAAGAACTATAATGTTATCATAGTTTACCATCAAATTCTTATATCTCTTACCTGAACACACAACTTCTATTAAAGTCAGTGGGAATCACACCTATGATGCTTTGGGAAAATCTGAAAATGTTAGTCAAGGTGCTCCAGTATTTGATTGTTTTTATTTTATTGTATTGTCAAATTTGAATTATACAAAGTACTTGTTACAAAACGTGACTTCTTGCCCAGTTCAAAGTTGTTGTTATTGATAGATTGCTTTTTTATTATCTCCACTAAAAACACCTAACTGATGGGAATGTGATGGTCTAGCACTGAAATTTCCTAGAACAGGTGGTTCTCAGAAAATTCGCCGTCCTCCTTTGTAGATCTACATACATTTGGCTTTGCCCTGAGTATACAAACCCCAAACCCCTTACAAACCTATAACTTTTAATTAAAGTGGAATCAGGCTTACATTAAGAATTGGAGTTTGGAATGATGCTAGAGTATATGCTTGGAATTAATACTGAAGGTCCAGGTACATTCAGGAAACATTTAAACTCCATGCTTTAAACTCTCATTAGTGATGGTCAGTCTCAGATTTTGAAATGTCTCTTTGTAAAGACTTTAGGTAGCATTCATTGGGTGAGTAAAAAAGCATATTCTATAGAGAACAACAAGTGTAAGAATTATAAAGAAATTTTCTCTTGAAACCAGATTTTTGTATAGTGACCATAAAGAGGGTACTTTATATCTCTGAATCTCAATTGCCTCATATGTAAAATGGATGTCATTTTATCTGTCCTACCTAGGCTATGCCAATATAAAGATCAAATGAACCAGAATAAATGGAAGTATAATAAAAATATGAAATTTGTACAAATTTAAGAAATTGTTATTATGTTCTGTGAAAGCAATATACATGTCTAGAGTTTTAAGGAATTTTTCAATATATTTTTACAAAAGGTTTTATAGTGGAGAGTTTTTCAAGAGATTATGAGATAGATTAAGACTGGTAATGAAAGTGTTTGTACTAAACGTGTAGTTCATTAAGACATTCCACATAGCACCTAAATCATTAGTATCTTAAATGTAGCAAGACAGATTGGGAACCAGTGATGACAGGCATAAATCTACTTCAGAGACAGGGTTCCTTTCCATGGAGTAAGTATTCAGCTTACTCTTACTATGACTACAGAACACCTCTTTTATTTGCTTTTTTACCAAGCTTTGCAGTCAAATCTGAAATACTAAGGAGTTTCCTAACAGCCATAGTTTGATTTTTTTTTCCTTTTAATAGAAACACATGGTGCAAATTGACTGTTAAACATCCACATCTAGCTCATTTAGCACAGAGCACTGAATAACTGTCTTGGCAGTAATGAATTAGCTCTCCAGATTAAATCACACTGATTATATTCTGGTTACTTGACTGTGAAGTCATATGACACCACTTTTAATTTGTTTATGCCATATTACTCATTGGATAAGAGAAGATCTACGCATGCAGTGCTCAGTGAAGAAGATCTCTACCATTATACACACATTAACAAACTCATGATTCAAAGATGTTGTTCCTGATGGTTTTATTCCCTCTGTGAGCAAGGTTCGATTTGAGATGCTCATACCAGCGATGTTTCTTAACTGCATAATTCAAATATTACTGTGTGCAAAAGTGCAGCAGTTTGTATGCGGTAAACTGAAGTTAAACATTGTCAATACTGTTTTCAATTCATCTAAAAAAAAAGAAGAGAAAGAAGGGGAAAAGTGAATTTATCATAGCTAATACATGTCATGAACACCTGCTCATGATTGCTTTCAGCTATTCAAAATTATTGTAAACCTATCAGGCACAAGGAGAATACGAATGACCCAAGAGAAGGTACCCAGGCTGATGAAGAAACTGCTGTAAGAATTGGACCCCAATTGTTTGTTGTTTGTTTGTTATCGGCCAGCACAGGTCTCTCCTCTCTTACGTCCTGGGTTCAGGCAATCACAATGACATTTGGCATGCCTCTCCACTTCTCAGGCTGGCTACCGTACCCAGCCAAAATTGCCATGCGGATTTCCCCCCAGTATTCTCTCATTTGCATTTCTTCTCAATTTGACTTTTCTCCCCTTCCTAACCTAAATACTATAATCTTCTGGAATTTTACCACAGAATATTTCCCACCTATTCATCATTTTTAACAAAAAGGTAAGGCTGCCCTATTGGAAAGTGACAGGTTCTAATAATTTGAGCAGATAGCTTTAGCAAGCAAATCTGCTTGTGAACGTTGTCTCTTCATAGCACTTCTTGCGCTCTCCTATGACTTCTAAAAGCTACTTGAAAGCAAGATAGAAGACCTTCAAATTAGCCACATAAGGTTTCAAACTCTGACAATGCCACTTATTAAGTGATGTGACCTTGAATAAGTTGCTTAACTATTCTGAATCTTGGTTTAGTCATCTGTAAAATAAAGATAACATCTACCTCATGAGATAGCAGTGAGAACTAAAAGTGATGATGTATGTAAAAAAAATTAGCATAGTACATGACACATAATATGTATTCTTTAGGTTGTTGCCCTTGAATTTTCAATTAACATTCCACTTTCAGATTGTTCCAGTTCTTTCCAATTAGCAACTGTAAAACATTCTTTGTAACATATTTCACACTTTTTATTTCAAAAACTTCTACTTTATATGTATTAGTCAACTTCTGGTGCATAACAAATTATCCTAAAACTCAGTTACTTAAGACAATGATGAATAATTATTTCTCTGTGTTCCCCAGACTTTGTGCATTTGCCAGGCTGGTCTATGGTCTAGCCTTGGTATCTTAGGGTTGTCTCATTGACATGTTCGGGGCCTCCCCTGGAATGGCTGTGATGGCTTGGTTAGAACAGCTGGGTGTCTTTCTCTTCCCGTGGCCTTATCTTCTGGTGTACCAGCCCACGTTTCTTTACATGATGGTAGAAAGATTCCTATCAGCAAAGGAAAAGCTCCAATGCTTAAGTCACTACTTATTCTCTGAATCATCTTGAACATGCTATTTATCCTCTATATAAATCAGTTTTCCTTTCATATAATGTATATCAATAATACCGGGTTAGTGACAGTTAAATAAGGCAACATGTATAATTGATCATTTCAGCCCTGAGCAACTGACACAATAAATGTTCAGCTGAGCTTTGAGCTTTTTTTTTTTTTTTGCTATTACCATCAACATAATTACTACCCCTCCATTATTTCACAAAAAAGCCCAAGACATCACAAATTTCCCAACTTCAGAATTAAATATAGCTACAGTTATTACATTATTAGATTAAAATGTATGTCTAGACCCATGAAATTAGAACTACTTCTATTTAGTTAATATTAAATTTCCCTCTAATTATCAACTACACCAAAGCTTGCATAGGTAAAAATTAAAGGATGAGCTCAGCTTCCCTAGTGTCTTAAAATAAATAGATTTTTAAAACAAACAAGTAAACCATAAAGACTATGACCAAAAAATTAAGAAAGTTTTCTTTATTAAAGTTTTTAAAAGATACATAAAAATCCCTATTTTAGAACATGTAAGATGTGTTCAAAAATATAGTTATTCACAAATAACAAGATTATTGGAGTATTTTCTTTCGACAAAGTACTTCAGGACTATACAGATTAAGAGCAAATAAAATAAATGTACAAATGAGTAAGACTAATTTTAAGAATTTTGGAATAAAAAAGAGAGTCCAATTCTTTGCAATTTTCTTAAAGTGAATATACTTCTTTGACCATTATACAGTGTGAAAGTAGGTTTACAATTGTGATTATGTGAAACAGAGTGTTTATCCTGGTGTTATTATTTATTTATTATTGTATTATCTTCCATATAAACAACTATAAACCTACTTTTGTCCCACCCTGTATATCAGTAGTGATGCAAACATTATCGTGTTAAACTTCTTTATGTCTAAAAATAGTATTAATCTCTTCAAAAAATACAAGTCTTGGCATCTACTGAGAAAATCCTGCCTTCTTTCTTGTGAAACTAAAGATGTCTTTCTTTTCTTTCCATCCCCTTCTTTGCTCCACTTATCCTCAAAGGAGGAAAAACTAATCTGGTTGGTCACATCTAGGATACTGTTCATTGCATTTGCCAGTAGTTAGAAACCAGTACGTTTCCTGAGAGTAAAGTTAGTTACCAGAGTCAAATCTTTTCAAAGTCCTGCCATCTTGTCTTGTCCTACCTCATATGAAGACTTTGTCCCTTGGGAGTTCTTATTGATAAGGACTCAGCAGCTAAGTGAGAAGTTGCTCAAGTCTAAGGTGATAAGTAGAAGACTGGGTGGGACATGAACCTGAGGCAGATACTCTGACACAGCTGACCAGAGAGCTCAGCTCATGCTATCTCATTTGTCCTTCTTTTTGGGGTGGACAGCTTCTTCAAAACTTCATAAAAACAAAATGATCGACAAGGCCTTACTTGGACATACTCTGTTCCCTGACGAGAGTATGACACTGAGTGCCAGCACCATCTGCCTGGTATTTATCAATATGTAATGTAGAAAAGATTTTGACACTGCTTTAATTAAAAACAGTGACTTGCAAAGAAGACACTCTGAGAAAGCTACATACTGTCTGATTCCAACTATATGACACTATGGAGAAGACAAAACTATGGAGACAGGAAAAATATCAGAGGCTGCCAGGCATTGGGGGTGAGAGGGATGAATAGGCAGAGCACAAGGATGTTTAGGGCGGTGAGAATACTATGTTTGATACTATATTGATGGATACATGCCACATTTGTACATACCTACAGAATGTACAACACCAAGAGTGAACTTTAATATAAACAATGGACTCTGGGTGATTATGATTTGGCAATGTAGATTCATCAATTTTAACAACTGTACCACTGGATTAGGGGATGTTGATAATGGAGGAGGCTATGTGTTGGGGAAGGGAATAATAGGGAATATGTAGAAAATCTCTGTACTTTCTGTTCAATATTGCTGTGAACTTAAAACCACTCTAAATAAGCAAGGTCTTACAAAAGTAAAAATAAAAATAAAACTTTTATGTAACATCCCTTAAATAAAATATTTCTAATCAGCTTGGAAAAAAAAAACAAAACCCAGTGACTTACTAAAAGATTATCAGAATATCTAAATGACAAATATTTCTTTTAATTCTCTGGAACTCCACCCCATACCAAATGAAAAGTAACATCAGGTAGATGAGAATCAAAAGAACGTACACAGAGAACAAACACCTGTCCTGCTGAAACAGTAAGGTGAAAAGAAAAGGTATCCATGCCAAAGTTTTCTTTTTAAAAATATTTTGTTGATTATGCTATTACAGTTGTTGCAGTTTTTTTCTCCCCTTTATCACCCCTCCACCCTGCACCACCCCTACTCTCCAGCATTCCCTCTCATAGTTCATGCCCATGGGTTGTACATATAAGTTCTTTGGCTTCTCTATTTCCTATACTATTCTTAACCTCCTCCTGTCTATTTTATGCCTACCAACTATGCTTCTTATTCCCTGTACCTTTTCTACCCCATTCTGCCCTTCCCTCTCTGCACTGATAATCCTCCATATGATTCCATTTCTGTGATTCTGTTCCTGTTCTAGCTGTTTGCTTAGTTTTGTTTTTGTTACTTTTTAGTTTCAGTTGTTGATAGTTGTGAGTTTATTGTCATTTTACTGTTCATATTTTTGATCTTCTTTTTGTTAGATAAATCCCTTTAACATTTCATATAATGAGGGCTTGGTGATAATGAACTCCTTTAACTTGACCTTATCTGGGAAGCACTTTATCTGCCCTTCCATTCTAAATAAGAGCTTTGCTGCATAGAGTAATCTTGGATGTAGGTCCTTGCCTTTCATGACTTCCAATACTTCTTTCCGGTCCCTTCTTGCCTGTAAGATTTCTTTTGAGAAATCACTTGATAGTCTTATGGGAACTCCTTTGTAAGCAACTCTCCCCTTTCCTCTTGCTCTTTTAAGATTCTCTCCTCGTTAATCTTGGGTAACCTAATCATGATGTGAATTTGTATGTTCCTTGTTAGTTCCAATTTCTTTGGGACTCTCTGGGCTCCCTAGACTTCCTGGAAGTCTATTTCCTTTGCCAGATTGAGGAAGCTTTCCTTCATTATTTGTTCAAATAAGTTTTCAACTTCTTGGTCTTCCTCTTCTCCTTCTGCCTTCTGGCACCCTTATGATTCAGATGTTGGAGTGCTTAAAGTTGCCCCACAGGTTCCTAAGCCTCTCCTCATTTTTTTGAATTCTTGTTTCTTCATTCGGTCCTGGTTGTATGTTTTTTTTTTTTTTTTTTTTTCTTCCTTTTGTTCCAAATCATTGATCTGGGTCCCAGTTTCCTTCCTTTTGCTGTTGGTTCCCTATGTATTTTCCTTCATTTCACTTTTCATAGCCTTTATTTCTTTCTTTGTTTTGCGACCAAACTCAATCAATTCTGTGAGCATTTTGATTAGCAGGGTTTTGAACTCTGCATCAGGTAGGTTGTTTATCTCCTCATCGCTTAGCTCTCTTTCTGGAGTTTTGATCTGTTCTTTCATTTGGGCCATAGTTCTTTGTCTCAACCACCTATCATGTTGTAAGAGGCAGAGCCTTAGCTATTTGCCAGGGTGGGGCAACCCTCTTTGCTGCTTTGTGGTTCTGTCTGTGGGGGAGGCATCAGAGAGGAAGCATGCGTGTTAGTTTTCGTTCTGCAGTTTTCTGCTCACCCACTCTGCTCTAGCTCCACTTTCCAAAGGACTCTCTTGTGAGACTGGGAATTTCTCCTGCCTTTCCAGCCCCATAGTATTTTACAGCTAGAGGTTTTGAGTATTAAGTTTCCCAGTCAGTCAGACCTGCCTCACTGGCATGGTCTGCAACCTTGCCACGGGTTCCCTCTGCCTGGCTGCCTGTCTCCACCCCTCCCACCAGTCTGGATGAATGTTTCTTTAAATTCTTGGTTGTCAGAGTTCCATGAAGTTTGATTTTCTGGCAGTTCTGGTTGTTTATTGTTTTTAATTTTTAATGGTCTTTTAAATTTATTTTTAGAGAGAGAGGAAGAAAAGTCAAAAGAGAAATATCAGTGTGTGGCTGCCTCTCTCGCGTCCCATACTGGGGACCTGGGCCACAACCCAGGCATGTGCACTGACTGGGAACCAAACCCCTGACCCTTTGGTTTGCAGTCCAGTAGTCAATCCACTGAGCCATACCATCAAGGGATGTTTATTGTTTTTAAATTGGTTGTTATCCTTCTTTTGGTTGTGTGAAGAAGCAAAGCATTTTTTTTTAATTAAATTTTATTTTAATTGTTGTTCTTATACAGTCTTCTGTTTTTCTACTCCCATCCCGTCCCTCCGCCCCAGCCCTCCCCAGCTCCCTTCCATTTCCACCCCCCCCCAGCTTTTGTCCATATGTCTTTCATACTTGTTGCTCTAATCCCTTCCCCTTTTCCCTGGATATTCCTATCCCTCTCCTCTCTTGTTCTCAATTTTAGTGTCTTTGGTTATATTATGCTTGTTTGTTTGTTTTT